>OMOW01117297.1:0-16940 GCA_900312555.1 Lamprogrammus exutus | reverse complement strand
ACGTGCGGTTTCTCGTATTTTAAGAAAACAAGACACTGATATGTGCTTTGTCTTGTCTATAGCTTGTTAAAATGACGAAGCGCCAATTCTGGGCTGCATGTTTTATTTTTAGTTCACCTCAGCTCATATTTTTCCAATCCAGCTCCAAATGTTGCACTTTGGAAATGATGTTATTTCCTCCAGGTGCCTCAGTTTCCTCCCACAGTCCAAAGACATGCAAGTAACTTTGGTGAAATGAAAACTCCAAATCATCTGTAAATGTGACTTTCAGTGTGAATCTGTCATTGGTCAGTCCAGAGTGTATCCTGCCTCCTGTCCAATGAATGCAGGGAAATGGTCCAGCCTCCTGTGATCGCGCACAAGGTAAGTGGGAATAGGGAGTGGATGGATGCTTGGATAAGTACAGCGTATGGAAGCCATTAATATGCAATGCACCAAATAGTCAGAGAATGTTTGCCTATAAGAGAATAGTTGAACAAAAATCACTCCTTTTTTGTGATTTGTGCAGAAACTGTATGTTAGATGGGTAGCGTCTGGAACGCGCAGTGCTAGGGCAAAGGAGGAGGATTTAGACAACAAGAATACGACACCATTTTAGACATTTTTCCTGAATCTAATTATTTTCCCCAGAATACTTCTCACATCTGTCTGCCTTTCCCCTTTTCTCTCTTTTTGAGTTCCTCCACATCACTGTCTTATACCTAGCCAATCCTTTTATCAGTCAAATTGCAAAGTTGTTTATCTCCATCTGTCTTTCAGGCTGTTTCAGACTCTCAAAGCATCTCAGCCCTTCACCCCTATAAAATGCTCCCTGTTTACCGCTGGTCAATTGTTGATGATTTCTGGCATACAGTAAATTGGATTTCATCCTCTAGGCGCCATCCCCATCTAATTAAGAGTGCTGAGCACACAAAGCAAACACGCACAAACCTTAAAGTAAGGTTTGTGCTGGTGGACATGGGTCTCCAGGGTCAATTAAGGCAGTGTAATTGGCTAATTTTTAGCCCATTACCCTATTGTAATGCTCATGCAGCAGGCTGTAATTCTGTGAAGGCGTGATGGCCAGTGTTGGTTGAAGTGATGATAGTCAGCATGAAAAAGGAGAGCTTTGTCATTAATAGTGTCTAGGAATGAGCTTTCATGCTACCAGACCCACACATAGGGACAGAGTGAAAGACGAGAGGCAGGAGACCCTGTCCTGATGGCCTGAGGGCCAAACGTTTAATATTACAGGCAGTATACACTACATGTACTCAGAAAAACTTCCCTACTGAGTTTTGTTTTTGTTTTTGTTTTCATCATGTTTGTCCCACATGGATGTATTCAAAATGGACTGGATGGTTTTTAGAGCTTTGCTGTGATTGTGTATATTTGATGATCAAATAAAACCTTTCTGGAACCGTCATTGTGCAAAATTCAGTTCAGTTGATTCAGATATCTACGTTGCTAGATTTGTCCACCTCTCAGACCATACTTACACAACATGTCACGTATCCAGGCCAAAAGCGCTGTCATTATGAGCCCTCAGCATGTGTCAGGAGGTGAATCCTGTGATTGTACTTTTTTCATTGTGTGTTGCCCTCCCTAATTTCTTTGCCCAGTATGCTCATGGAGGCATTTCAATCACAGTGGAGACCTCGAGTGGTCCCACACGATCTGACAGATTCACCTGTTGCCAGCCCCTCTTTCATCTATTGAGAGAAAAAAAAAACAGGATTGCTCATTTTTCCACGAGTGCCAGAATGTTTGAAAGGCAATTTCAAACGAGTGACAGAGTAATGGATGAGGGCAGCGGGGGCCATCAGTCAAATGCTGAACAGAGCTAAGTCAGAGTTCCAGCTAACATATACTTTAAGCCACTCTCCTGCTTTTGCACCAGATTCTTCTTTCAGACAGAAGGAAGTAAATATGTACTTAAAAGCTCTTCACAGAACAGTTATATTGCATAGAGAAATTGTCCTTGAAGTTTCAGTTGTTAGAGTGTATAATCTTTCTTTGTGATCGGCTGCCTCTGATTTCATAGACCTTTCAAAGGAACGTGAAGTGACTTCTCGGATTATGCAGAGTAAATCACAGAGTATATACAGTACATCACATTATCATGAAATACGTAGGCTAAGAAAGCAATAGTACACCAATGATGTGCGTGTATATAAGCAAATTTATACCTCCTGTGACAGAGTCCCCTCTATTAACATCCTGAGGTAAGAAAATATTAAAATAG
Source organism: Lamprogrammus exutus (assembly GCA_900312555.1). NCBI lineage: Eukaryota > Metazoa > Chordata > Actinopteri > Ophidiiformes > Ophidiidae > Lamprogrammus > Lamprogrammus exutus. The sequence continues at coordinate 14,716 of OMOW01117297.1, read as the reverse complement.
GTAAAATAATATTTAACAGCTTTGATTCCATTTAGACAACAGACCAACGGGCATTCTGCAAGTAGGAATATACAAGATAATGCCTGGCTTGTCTCATGTTATTTTGAACAATGGTTTATAGTATTTTTTTCTTGTAGCACAGTCTTTTTCTGGACTGCGCCTCAGGCAAAATTACGAGTAAGCTGTATACAAGATTGGAATAGATAGGATTCTGTCTTCGTTAAATATACATGACTCATTTTTGATTGATTCTAATAAATACATTGATTATAAATTGATGTACAATCACATAATCTTGGTCTGTAACTCGAAGTACACGTATAAAATGTTTATTCATGCCAATTTCGATCTGATTAGGGTGTTTGGTGATGGTTGGAAAAAAAAAATCCAAAACATATGTGAAACAAATGAAATTGAATTAGTGTATTTCCCTCAATATACTTGTATATACGCTAGTTGTTAGATGTAAAGGGTGATGCCTTGGCTATGCTCTACTACACCGAGGCTGGGGAACCTAATTTCCTCTTATGATTTCCAATACTGTTATTAGTATTCTGTCACAGGCTTCATCTTCTTTTTTGGCCCCTGAGGATTTCTTTGTCTCTGCTAATTGTAGCGAGTGAGTGCGACTATGGGGAACAAGGAAAGGGGGAGGGAATAAGGAAAATCTCCCATATCCATTTCTCCTACCTCCCATAGCACAGAACAGATGAAGACGGTCTAATACCAGTCGCTCCTGCCCTTCTAAGCCCTTTTGTTGACCTTTTCATGTCCTTTTACTCTATGACAACAGGGGCTCTCAGAATGAAATGAGTATGTTTTCAGCTCACATTTCACATGGCTGGGGAATGACATGCTGAGAGATTCTAGTATGGTGAAGCAAAAACTCATAAAATCCACTTGGATCTGGTTACTGAGAACAAGCTAAGAGGCTCGTTTGGCCACATTAACAAGAAAGTGAAAATGCAACTCTAGCTGTGTATGTAGTACATACTGTAAATACAGTACTGTACTACAGTACTGTAAATACAGTACAGTATACTGTAAATACAGTATGTACTACCCATGTAGACAAAAATATGAATTCAAATACCAAATAATGCCACTTTACTTCCAATTATGAATAGACTAACTGGCAAAAGAGGCTTCTACTGGACGTAAGATAATGTGGAGGTTTTTTTTTCTGCAGATTCATGTCAAGGGGGCAATATATGCAATGTATATGTGCCAGAGTTTTCCTATGAATATAATTATTTTTTGTATTTTCTTTCCAAACTGCTAAAGAACATTTTTCAAGGTAATATTAGGCGGGGGCTGGTGGTGATGTTGACGTGGTTGACTTCAGTGCTCATCTACATCCACAATGGGTGATTCTGCCACATGGGAATAAATACCAGTACCCTTTCCTACACTGAAGAAGCCATTCGGACGAATGGTGAAACATCTTCAATCTAATATTCCAGTCTAATTTTATCACCGTAACATCTGATGTCACCACCCACCTTTTTTCACCTGCAGTAGCCAGGCCTTTTCATACAAAATCATTTGGACTTTTATATTTGCAAAAGTACAAAGTAAATAACTAAATTGGATGCCAAATTACTTATGGAGCCAGTGGTGGCCTAAAGGTTAGAGATTTTGTTACTGAAGATTCAAATAGATTAGAGGTTAGATCTCCTGAAGTGGCAACAGATCTCTCCGAAGGAAAAGCAAATTAACCGCACTTGCCCCTCCCTTATTATCACCAGCAAGGTGACCTTGAGCAAGGTACCTAACCCCCAATTATTCCAGCAGAGCTGCTCAGTGACCAGCAGGAATTCTGGGCAGCTTCCAGGTGTGTGTGTGTGTGTGTGTGTGTGTGTGCAGCTGGGAAAATCAGACACTAAAAAGATAAGACATCTTAATGTGCACCAGGACTGAAATCCTTTGGTATCCACACCAACTGGCTCCACTTGTCCTGTGCCTCTTTGTGATTCATGATAGCAAATCACTATAAATGGATGTAGCTGGTTTCTCTAAAATCAACAAGACACCCTCACATTTACCTCAGCTGAAGACCTGAGAAATGATCAAACATGACAGTGGAGCATGCATTAGTGTTCACCTGCCGTATGGTATGACAAACACAACGAGCATGCAGAGATCAATGAAAGTTGACAGATTAGGTTATCTTAACCTCCATAGCATATCAAAACTACACTGCTTATTACCTCCCGTCAAGATGTTTTCTCTGCGTACCTTCCTGATGAATGCTGCATGCCTTCTTGCCCCACAACCAACACCCCTGCTGGCCTGCCTGACTGACGCCTTAGTTTTCCCTTGGGATTAATAAAGTATCTATCTATCTATCTATCTATCTATCTATCTATCTATCTATCTATCTATCTATCTATCTATCTATCTATCTATCTATCTATCTATCTATCTATCTATCTATCTATCTATCTATCTATCTATCTATGTCATTTTAATAAGTATGTATTTGCATGCAAAAGGTCTCCCGATGCTCTCAAATGTCACCTGTCAGATTTCATTGATGTTGTGTTTGCTTTCCTTAATTTATAGTGAAACATCCATGAAAGATAATGTGAAAATTATTATTTGCCCACAAAGGTGGGGACAAGAGGCAGAGAGAGATTAGTTTATTTCAGCTCATTGTCAGGTTTGACGTGGGGCTATCTGTTCACAGATTTACAGAGCAGGAAGCCTACATCTCTTAATGTAAGACCACAGAGACACAACAGATCAGACATTTTCAGCAACAAACAATAAATAATTTCTAACAAGCTCAACTGCACGATATTTTAGACTTTAACATTGAATCAGATGACACCATGAGTTGGGTTGGGTGGCACTGGCTGGCATTTAGACCTGTGAAGGGGTGTGGTTATTAATGTAGAAACTCAGGAGGCTGGATCCAGAAACATGCCTGAATGTGTTTGTGTTTGCTACACCCACATTATTGATGAATAATTCTATCTATGTGACGTGTGGCTTTCACTGTGCATAACAAAAAGTTGCAAATCTCTCTCTCTCCTCTCTCTCTCTCTCTCTCTCTCTCTCTCTCTCTCTCAAGCACTTGCATGTGCACTGACCATTTAGTATGCCCTCTTATTTGTCAAAATAACCATAATGTGTCCTCTAATTGATTGGTTTTGTGTGTTTAGGTCTGGGACTGTGCTGTAGATTTTTGTCCTCTAGTGGACAGCTTGTGGGGTTTAATTTCATCAGCAAAAGTTCTCTTTCAGAGTGCTTGTTAGTCTATTGAGACTTAATTACAGGAACACTTTGGATTGTTTAATGAACCAACAGGACTGCTGTCCAAAATGACACATTCATCAGACACGACTTTCACTGCATTGGGGGAAACTTCTCTCACCAGAGATCACGGAATGAGGTTAGATGCAAAAATTAAAATTGTTGCATTGTATTAGACAATTATTTTTTTCAGCAGCCAGGTCCGTTTACCACTACAGAGACATTTCCACCATTTTCTTTAACAGGATCGCTTGTGGAGTTTGCTGCAGAGGTGATTCTGATCTGGACATAACTTACATTTTAAGGTGGTATGATTTGACATATACTATACTGTACGTTGGTAAGATGTTCCACTTATCGAGGAATCCAGCCCTCCTTTGTTATTTACATTCTTCCTCTCCCCCTTGTACATGTGACCTGAAATCGGAAAGATCAATGAGCCAAGGCAAAAAATTAATACATTTGTCACTGGTTTAACATAATTCTCTGGAAGTTTTATGTATAATGCAACAACACAAATTTACTTGGCCATTGACCATAATGTTATTACTATAAATTGCACCATAGAGCAGTGGTACTCAAATACAACTCTTAGAGGTCCATGTCCTACATATTCACTGTGTTGAAGGTCCAGCAACACTGGATTCAGTGAGTATTATTTATGGCAAAGGAGACTCTTGCTCTGGAATCTAACAACTGTATTTGGTTTGGTTGTCTCTGTTATTTCATCCTTTGCTTTCCTACTAGCATGGCCTCTGACTTTACTATTAAAATTTTAGTGCCAGAGAAGAGTCTCCCGTGTTTGCCTGTGTTGCTCAGTGAATCATCCATTAACTACTATTGCTGTGTAGAGTTTAGCATGAGGGAGCTTGCTATCACATTTTCTGATCAATCATCATTCTGTTTCTTATGTCCGTGTTCTGTTTTGTTCAAAATGGGCATGTTTGGCATTGTCGTGGCATTTTATGTTGCTATTCTTCACTATGGCCTTGTATCATTGCAAATCTATGGCATTATTTTCCTGCCATTAATCGAGTGCAACATCTATCAGTTTGAAAGCATGATTTCCCCCTAAAACCTTGCTTTCACACTCAAATATTCTCTGGTCAGGCTCAGATTTTCTTTGCTTGTGCTTAAAACTTAATTCTTAGTGAACTGATAAGCGCATTCCTGTGAACAAATGGTGCTCAATCAAACCCTCAGCATGGTAACTTTCTTAAAGTCCAGTTTTTGTTATTCTAAAATGACATTTGATCACCGGAGTTTCTTTACAGAATCATGTACACCATCAAAAGACGAGTTGAATGATACCAAACGTGATATATGCATATGATATGCAAATGTTACAACGTGTAATTAATGCATGAGTGAAATAAAAGAATGTGATTGAATATATGATACATGAATATCTTCTGGTTAATGTTTCAACATGCTTACATACACATAAACGGAAACAGTGATTACACACGGTATGATCTTAACAGTGATATAACAATTTAGTAGTTATTAGTTGAAGGCACACTCCTGAGTATTTTCCTGACGCAGCACAGAGAAGGGTTTATTGACACGAGAGCCGGCATGGCCTGAGGATTTGACGCCTTAAAAGGGAATTACACGGTCCAGCTTGAAATAGGTCTGTGTGTGAAGAGATCCTGGTCATATCCAGTTATTATGACCAGTTACAATGGCATCACATAACCTTTTGCAGAAGCATGCCTGATTACCATGGAGTCACAAGTTTGCTTGGTGGACTCGTGTTCATGGCCCTTCAGCCATTTGATGGCGTGTGTTTCTTTGTGTTTCTCCGTCCTGGGCTAATTTCCTTATCCTGTTAGGGGGCATACTGTAGCTTTGAATAGGTTACTAGCTGTGAGCCAGCTTTGAAGGACTTCTCTTGGAGCATTTGAGGGTCAAGGATGATTCTCAGGTGTTAGGGGTCTGTTGTGACAATGTAATGCCGCACACCGGCCCTGTGCATTTGGCTGGTCAGCGAGACTTCCTATCAGGCACTACAGTCCCGATCCAGGGTGTGCACCATAACTTCTTTACCATCAACTATGGTGCTCACCTCTGTATGAAAACGAGATAATCGACCGTATTCAGCACCGTTCACTGCCATGGAGCTTTGGGTTCACCATGAGTTCAACTTCATGAGGAATTCTACTTTAAGACAGCAGCATCCGTATGTGTGGCAGTTTTCCATTGTTGCAATCTTGACAATACACCTATAGTTCTGCTGAGTAGCCTTTCATATGTCAATGAACATTGTTGGCTATACAAATTCATACAAGACAGTCAGAAGCCCCTTTCACACATGCAGTCTTTCCCTGAAATGTCCTGGGAAGATTTCTACATGGGGTCATGTGTGAATGGGAGCAGGGATTGAAATTCAGGGAAATCTGTACCTCCCATTTCCCTGTGGAAATTACAGGGAAAATGCCTGTAAGGCTGTGGTGTGAATGAAAGAAGTAACATTGCAGGGAAGCACACATTAAGGCCCATTTATTGCCCCATCTATCCCGGCATTGCCATGGCATGTGTGAAAAGGTGCAAGACGGCAATGTTACTGAATGTAGCTGCGTGTGTGAATACTGAAAATCACTAGCGTTGCCTGAAAGGTTGTCCCAGTATTTTACAGGGAGCTATGTCTGAAGAGGCCTAGAGAATGTGGAAGATTGATGTTTACACAGTAATTAGATAAGAGCGGAAGTAGAAGCTTTTACATAAGAGGCCAATAGGAGTCGACATGAACGTTTAACTTTTGGAGAAGACTTGCTCGTCTGTATATTGAAAATCATGTAATCGTTAAAAACTAACAAACACACACACAAACAAACAAAAAGAAAACACTGTTCATCTGTGATCATTGCTATTTCATAATTTTATAATGTAAAAAATTTACAGTTTACATTTACAAATTATTTCAAATGTGACATGAATAGTTTTCAGTTAACTGTATTTCGAACAGTTGATTTGAAAAGCGATGCAAATGCAAAGAGGGATTTTAATATTTCGGAGTGCTAACTAAGAGTCATTGCAACAACACACTTAGAGTTGCAAAGGTGGAAAAAAATTAGACAGACAAAACACATGTGACAGTGGCTACTGTTTCATTATTTCTCGGATTCAAATGTCTCTTTACATAAGGATGGGTATTTAAACGGTATTTACATAACTGTCTTGTCTTTGTGATGCTACATATACATGATTTGATATAATTATCCTAAATTTCAACCATTGTGTGCAGTGGCATTACTATTGCCACCTTTTCTCTAGTTTTGCGTGATTGCTCAGTAGATGCACTCATCAAACTCATCTCATCTGCCAGCAATGCGCCCAACAGGGAGAAATGATACTGGACAGGATGTATCAGTTCCCTGCAAGCTCCAGACTTTCCATAGAAATGCCTGTCTGGATGGGAATGAAGCCAGGAAACATTTGCAAGAACACAATGCAATGTAGTACCTTTTAACACTACATTAATAACTACAAACAGTTTTACAGGACAAAGGACAGTCACTTTAAAACTGTTAGTGTCTGCACACCATTTAGCATATACACATGCTGACCTCTCTGTTCCCTTGTGCAAGTTGTGGCAAAACAGTCAACCTCTGTGAAAACATTTCATTTAGGATACATTTTATGGTACAATGTCAACATTGCATGTCTACAAACCCACAGGATAATGTGGTGGAATGGAGGCAGTGGCACTACATTACACGCGTCCTTAAAATTGTTTTTTCAGCTGACACCAGAACACTGTGCTTCAGCATCATATCAGTTGTGTCATTGTGAGACATAGTCCAAACCTTCCGTCCTTCCAAAATTGTTGAAAATTCACCACTAAAATCACACAGCCATGGCTTATTGAGCTGTTGGCTCTGCTGAAACTCCTGCCTCATAATCTGGACTTCAATTATTCTGTTGTTGTTGTGATAGTTTCCCAGCATGCCATTAAAACGTGAAAATGGAAAACATCAGAAAGAATAAACTGGTCTATAGTCCAACATGCATTCTTTCAAATGAAGATGACAAAACAAGGAGTAAATGGCAGTGCAGTTTTTCCATTGGTCGGCTGTGAATCCTAAACTGCTATTTAGTAGCAACAACAGTGACGTGACAGTATTATATTTTTAGATTTCATGTATACTATTTAATGTAGTGCAATGCTTAATTATTTAAATTTCAGGAAATATTTGATAAATGGGCATGGGCAGGCATGTTTGGAGCGCGAGGAGAGGAAGCCTGTTTCTCTCTGTAAGCTAGTGGAACTAGTGTAGGACAAAACACACAGATTCACCAACACATAAGCCCTATTTCCACCTTGTATTAAGCTTGGTCTTTGTTATCTAAATATGTTATCCAGATAATCAGGTCACCTGTTAGTACAACGTGCACTGTGGACAGCATCCATATAACCAGGATGCTTGTTGATGCGAGGTGTACATGTAAGTACAGGGAAAAAGAGAGAGCGAAATATATAGTTCTTTGGAGGTGCATCTAAATAAGTGCTTGGACTATGGAGTGAAGAGGGTTGAACCAGAGGGCCATTTGAACCATTGTGTAACAGAGAATGGCAGCTTAGTGTGAGTAATGTCAATGTGCCCCTTTATCTTTGTGCTGAGAGCCCTGTAAAAAGCCACTTTGATGGCTTTGTAGTTTGTTCGTGTGCTGCGTTTTCAGAGAAGCTCAAAGTGCAATTCAAGGTCCAGTGCTGAAGCTACCTGCTTGTGTCGCGGTGCCAAAGTCATCAGTCCAAGATTCCACATGACCTTTCAGTCAAGGGATGTGTTTACCCACAGGAAACTGGACTGAGTTTATGGATCACAACACAATAATACTGTATAATGTTACCTGAGCCAAATTTTAGTTTCCGCATCGAAATTAATCCAAAAACATGTACCACCCACATATACTCTATAGCTAATCCATCCAGAACTAGAAAGAAATCGAAAGGGAGATTTACAATAGTTACAAAACCTTTCATTACAATACATTACACATTTCTGTCGTGATTTAGCTTTTTATGAGACGATTTAGCATAAACGGTTCCACCCACTCAAACACACACACAGTTGTCCAAATTATTATTCCTCTGAAAAAAAATTAAATTTAAAGTATTTGACAATGAGTTATTACTGCCAAACAAAACTCAAAATGCTGTGTGTTTTTGCTGTTAAGTGCAGATTCTGCACTGAGACACAGCATGAGGGAGCTGCACTCCATTTGTATGCCAGTCAAAGAGTTGAGTTGCTGAGATGCAGTGATTAAAATAACCAAAACCAAAATCTGCAAGGCTGCAGTAAATGTATCATGAGCTCTAAACAGCCTGTGTGGCCTAATGTCTTTTCAAATTAAAGGTATAGGTATAGGTTTGCTCTTTCACTACTGTAGCTCTTTAAACTGGTGCAACTTTTTCAAAAAGCATTCTAGAAATGTTGACAGGAAGTTTACTGACTGACTTTGTTGTATTCTTGGCCTTGAGACCAGCTCATTTTGTGTCACTGAATGGCTGATGAGAACCATGTCATAAGGCAGGGGCTGGAATTTTCAACTCAAACCCTTTGTTGCAATGATAACCATGTTTATATGCAGTGTTGATTTTAGCCAGAACAGCCAGCACAGAATAATCTGTTTTTCTCTTTTTGTCTTGTCTGTTTAGTATTGAGTGAGATCACTGTGGGCAATTTTTGTTTCAGAATAAAAACAAAAAGCAGGTTTTTTCCAGATCAATGTTGTAATTATGCTGTTAAAGCATTTTAAAAAAAATTTAAGTAACCAGACATGCGTTTCCCTGTTACATAGTAGCTATGGCTCTGAGTGGCAGTACATTTTTCTTCAAATCACTAACCTGTGTTTGTAACTAGTTCCCATTTTAAACATTATTCTTGCTCCCACAGCTTTTAAAATAATTATCCACACTTTGAAAAATATTTTCAGTCATATTTTTTTTCAAAAACACAACAGCCACATATATAAAAAGTACATCAGATGTATGAGACACATTCAAGGAGAAAAAAACAGATATAAAAGCTCAGTGCATCGTTTCTATATTCCCTTAGAGACATTTGTTTTAGAATGCCAAAGGCAGGTCAGAAAATCTAGGGGAATGTGTTCTGTTATTATCTTTTGGCAGCCCAAAGTTGAGGGGGCGTTTATCAGAAATCCACTTAAGAAGTATATTTTTCCTAGCACTAAATATTTGAGGTTCATGGCAATAGAAATGCATCCAGTAAGATGAGCCTGTAGGTCCTTAACTGCCCCGAAAGCCTTTTTTTCTTTTAAACCTTAATCTAATGCCTCATGCAAATAAATGTTTGAAGTAAAGGACCTGGAACTGGAACCAGTGACAGGACTAATGCTTTCAAGCCAAGTGTAGGGAATGATATAACATTGTGGTGGGTCTGAAGCATCGTACATACTCTGAATATCACCTGTATTGAGCTGGGTTGAATAAATGAAAATGAAAATGTCTAGATGGTCAAAAATTACATTTTAGGATTTATAATATTTATTTTATTTTGAAAAGCTTATGCAACACTTGCAGTTTAACACTATAGCTTCTTTTACAGGACTAGTTTGCACCTTCTTTTTGATGTGACAAAATCAAGCTCTATACAAATATAGTCTAAAATAAAAACATAATCATATACTTGTCTCAGCAACAGTGGTGGCCGATCAGTAGAGGGCGCATGTGCCACACCCCTCTTCATCAGAGGGAGGACATGATTGTTCCCAAATGCATTACTAAAATGCATATTTCTATTTTCAACCAATAAAACATCATTAAGAGGCGTTGTTGCTGAACAATAATAAGTTAAATAAATTTTTAAACATTGTGTTCTCTCGTCTCTCCTCTCCTCCACCTCTTCAGGCATTTCCTCAATGGGTGGACTTTCCTCCTATTGCGATTATGCCAAGCATCATTTTTATTCAGAGTGCAGTGGAATCCCATTAATGCTGTCCATGGATGCATCATACTTACATCTTACAGACAAGTAATCACAGTATTGAACACATATACCTATACCCCTGGAAATCTGTGTAATGAATGATTTTACCTTTACCGATTACTTATACACTGTACATGCTTTGGACAGCACATAACATGTATGCACAAGTGTAAATGAAAAAATACATTTTAGCTAATTTCCAATAGCTGTCACTATTTATTTTCACCTTGTCACTGCTGTGGCCTGTTTGTTTATGTGTGTGATAGTGAGTGTGCATGAAGGTGCATGTATGCATGTGTGCAGTGAAGCATGTATGAGAGACAATGCGTTGGGTACGTGTGTGTGTATGTATGTGTCTTCTCCAAACCACTGGGCCATGTCCTTCTCTTCTAAGCGAGTGGCTGAGCTGACAGAGGTCACAGTTGGAGCTACTGTGACATTTACAGCTCAGAGGCGTACAGAGACTCCCTGCTGTACCTGGTAACCTGTGTTATCTGAAAACCATGGCAGCCTGCTGTCTGAGACAATGATGGTGAAAATGTATTACGACGGTGTCTTGGAGGCTTTGTGGTCTAACATGAAAATTGTATAGCTGCAGTGTCCCTGTTTGGTTCTGGACGGGGAGTTTTGTTTCATGTCTACCCACATTCCTGTATACTGAATCCCTGCTATGCATGTCTAATGTTGTGAATATGTCCAAAAAATAATCTAAGAAAAGAAAACGTACTAAAATGGATCTCAGTTTATATCATGGTGATAAGGCTAACTAAATAAGTAATACAGTTGCAGAGAATGTCAAAGTGAGGCAATGCTAATGAGGTTTCAGCGCTTTTCACTGTTTTCAACAGAATGACAAGAGAAATCACTCAAAAATATAAAAGCTGCCATATGCAACAAGCAAGAATGACCTAAACGAGGCTCGAAACAGACCTGCTGTTACTTCAAACGAGCATAAGGTGTGAATGTTGCTTGGATTATGGATCATCCACAGAAGCAACAATCACACTGATGTGATAAATCTGCATAGCATGTGCCAAAAATATCTGTACAATCATAATTGATCCTATGATGGATAGCAAACTAAGAGTAGCATACCACAGATAACAAAAGCCTTTTCATTAGACACTACAGTATAGTGTCAGTTATAAGAGCAAGGATGTAAAAAGTGAATATTTTCTGAACAAATATTAATCTCATCACAAGTCATAGTTCAAGGATATTGAGCAACAATAAGGAGAGGTCAATTTGTGACAGAATGCAAATGCACGTCACCCCAATTTTGTCATAATCAGTAAAGCCATGCGAGACGCTGGCTTCAAACCTCTGTGGTTATGCTTCTACTAGAAGCAAACTAGTATTTTATACTGGAAATTGTTGTGAACTAGAATCTAGTTTACAACAATTTCAACCTGCTACCCAAATGAGAAACTTACAGTTTCTTGGTTGGGCACAGTACAGTAGACCTGATTAGTCACTGAAAGGCCCTGTATGCCTATGGACAAACCCTCACATGTGTTTACATTTGGCTTATTAGCCATTTACAAACCATGCTCTATTGATATCTGTGTCTCCATTGATAGGTTTGTTACACCTGTTGGCAAACTCAAGCTGTGTCCCAAAGGTATTGTACACATAAATACTATATAGCTTAGTCTGTGTTTACTCTCACCAATTTAAATAGTGTCGTATTTTGAGCAGTAGTGTGCAAAAACTTGTATGCACTCACTAATATGCACTAATCGGAAATAGATAAATGGTGGTATTTTTTTCAACTCAGTTATTTTCCCAAATCAAGATTTCATCAGTAGGAGGCGCAACAGAGGCACTATATTTTTCACAGAGCACTCTATCAGAATGTAATAAGGAATTCAGCAAATACATGCTGTATCTTTCAGCAGAAGTAAGCAAGTATTAGCAGCAAAGTGCACTCAATTTTAAAAGAATGCACTCGTGTTGAAGGAGATAAGAGTTGGGTAGTTAACTTGTGTCTGCAGCATTGGGGATTTATGGAAGGTGGGAAGCAAGGAAGTAGGAGAAAAGGAAAAGGAGTAAAAGAAAAATCATAGCAGCAATATTTCATCAGCTTGTATCATCTTGAATCTTGGATCTGACCACAGCCATCAGCAGCAATGTAGTGGAGTAAAATGTACTATGAAGTAAAGTAACAGTACCTCAGAACTGTATTTAAGTATATTATGTCAGTAAACAGTTAACACTTGCTTTCTCAACTTCTTCATCTGGGCAATTAGTTGAAATTTTGCCCCTGAGCAAAGAGCAGTTTTCCCACAATGTGACACTGGCAAGAAGCTCTCATTACTCCCATACTCTTTTTTAGTACTCTGTGTACTTTTGTGTATCAATGCAGATTTATGTATGTCCATGTGTATGTGAAAAAGTACCCGCACACACCCCAAGACAGTGGAAAGCCCATTACCCAGGAAGCCATTTAACTGTCAGTTGGTGGGACTTGAACTGTCACGGAGAGGAGCAGTGGAGGGAGGAATGGAGGCGGAGAAGGGGAGGTGAGAACGACGATAGAGAAATAGTGGCTGAGGTGTGACACAGGTAAAGGAGGGCAAGAGTGCAGTGGAGCATCTGATGTTAAGACATGAATAATTGCTTACCCCTGTGAAATCTGCTGCAGAGGAAGGGAGAAAACGCGGGGAGGGGTGAAGAGGAGGAGGGGAAGCTAACAGAGATACTCCTGAGGTTGATCGTTCTATTTTTACCTGCATTGGTTATCTAATTCCGCACTCGTCATCTCTCTCTATTTTATTCTCTCTTTCTCTGTCCCCTGCTGCTTGTCCTTTACTCACTTTTGTTTCCACTTTCTCTCAAAGCGTCTCCTTTAGTCACTTTTTAATTTACTCCCTCATATCTTTTGGAACTATTTTCTGCTCATTTCAACAGTGTCCTCCTCACTGCTCACTGTTCATGTCTCTGGTGTCCTCACTTTCATTTTTTTAGTCTCCTGTTAAGAAGTTAAGTCACATAACTACAGTTTCATGCAGTTCAATTAACAGGCAGCACTGACAGTCACAGTTCATGCATTCTAATCCTCAACTTCAGAGGCTGCAATTAACGCTAATTGCATTGCAGACCTTCAAAGCCCCAGGCGATTGAATTCATATTGTGTGCGCAGTGGTCCTGGGCCAAAAGAAGGCCTTAAAGAGTGTGCATACCTATCTGTGTGTGTGTTTGCTGTTCATGTGAGCTGTTGATTTGTGACCCTAAGGTCAAGGGGATGGTGTGACTATCTCCCAAATGCAATTAGGAAGTGGCCCACTATCTAAAGCAGCCCAGTGAGACTTTGATTGTTTCTCTCCATCTTTCCCTTTAACTGAGTGTGAGCCCCATGTGGTTGCTATCATACGCCATCCAACATATGCACTCACCCAAGCACGCAGAAATACACACACACCTACACAAACACGTGAATACTCATCACTCTCATGTTTATTGCATTTCAGAGTGCCAAAATTAGCTTGAAAGAAATTGAGTATGTTATTTCTTTACAGCGCGACTTTTTCATTGCAGATTTTTCTAGAGGGGATTGGGAATGAGGTAGGAAAATAGATGTTGATGATTTGCATTCTAATTCCTCCCCGGAGCTGTTTTCTGTTATAGCTTTATTTTTGCAAATTCTGTATATTCGTTGAATGCTGCCTATGGGCTATTCTTGATTTAGTTTGCTGTGTATGTGTGTTGGCATGCTTGTATCAATATGTATTCATCAGTATTCTAAGAGTGGGTGAATATGTGACTGTGCGTTATGCAGTACCTTGAACAGATTGTTGTATATTGACATCAGACTATTAAACTGGTTGAAGTGGGGTCTTTATAGTCTTGCTTGAAAGAGACCCCCGATTCCTTTTTGTATGTACAATGTAAGACCCTTCAGTCGTGTTTCTGTAAAAAAGCCATGAAGAATTTAGGTTATTTCCTCAATTCATTGTCAGAATTCCTTTAAGGATCACTGATGGATCAGTTGTTCAACCCTCTTGGGGGGTTGCTGGTGACCTCACCCTTAGTAGTGGATATAAATATTAAAATGAAACTGTAACATCATTTACTATATATTATGCAGTTGTATACATTGCATTTTATTGTACAGTATCTCACAATTGTAGATTTAAGTGTTTTTTTCCATTGGGGTTTATACTTGTTAAAAAAAAATGCAATACAAATAGTTAAAAAATAACTATGTGTAACAGAGCAGAAACTATCTGTGACTATTAGTTGTGGATGATATATATGTCTTTTTCTACTTTTTAAATCTTAAACCATAATTGTTTCTGTGGTTTTAAGTTATTTACGATGAGCTTTAATGACACTGATAATGCTGAAAATAACCAAACAATTTTATTTCAGTGATGCATGTCTCCACAAAGCATCACATTTGACAAGTCTATTAAAACTATTATATATATATAATATAATAATATATATATAATATTAATATTCTATATAAAAATAAAATAGCATATTAAGAAAATATTTTTAGA
>OMOW01117290.1:0-14722 GCA_900312555.1 Lamprogrammus exutus | reverse complement strand
CCACTGTCTTGCTCAAGGACACTTCAGTATGTTGTTAGAAGTTTGCTGAAACGAGATCCTGCGTTTGCGTCTTCACTCCGGGAGCCCCTCCAGTGGAGACGATCACTCCCACTCCCACATCTGATCATTGCCAGATCATTTAAGCTCATTTTCTGTGCAGTGCATGGGTGAGGGGGTGTGTGTCCTGTGATGACTTCCCCTCTGTAAAATGGAACAAGAGATAAATGGAACAAAGAGCGCACAGAGACAGAGAGATAGATAGGAATTTACACACCCACACACACATACACGGAAAACTGGAACTGAAAATGAGCTGGCAGCAGGTAAAATTCCATTGCCTAAAGCAGCGGTGGAGGGACGACGGAGCCAACAAAGAGAGAGAACGTGACAGCAAGACCGCAATAAACTCACTGGCAAAGCATCTTGCAAAATTTCTAAACTTTTCCATACAAATCAAGAAATAAAGATAAAGATAAAGATTCGAGAAAATGGCAAAAAATGAAATAAAGATCAGCTCCTTGACGACAATGAAAATGTTGTCTTCTAAAAACCTACTGGACTACTTTTTCATGTAAATCCATATTTGAATCTGAAATTTGGAATTATACAGTCTCCAGATTCTCATGGCCCAATATTTTGGTCCTAAAAGACGTCGCTATCAATGTGTTAAACGTTGAAGAATGTGGACTTCTTTGTTGTTTCTGTGTGACAAAAGAACATCACAGCACCTCAAATGTAGAATACCACAATAAAAGCTAAACATAGCTTCTGCATTCACATATAGAACTGCGTTGCTCTATAATGATGGCAACACCTCATAGGAAAACACTTTCTGATGAACATATTTGCACCTAACTAAGCTTATAACTTCACATAGAGGAGCTTTTAGAGGCTTTTCTAGGTGTTCCATGGATTGTGTTCCACAGATCCATAAGGGTCCATTCAAAGGCCTGCAGTATGCCACAGCTTATATTAATAAGCATGTAAATGACCTGAAATTTGTTGTAGTATCGCTTTAAATCTGGAGTCGTGTGCTTTTATGGACCTGTAACGCCTGCCAGAGGACAGCAGGGGAAACAGGTGATGACAGGGATGAAATGTGTCCTTGAGGATGCTGGTGGTTCTGCTGTGGCAGGATGGGAAAATGTCTTGCAACGTCTTCTGTCTGTGTTTATCACACTCTGAAGAGCTCACTTGTCAGCAGCAGAACATTTAGCGCACCACACACTGAGATGCAGTATGTTAGTACACTCCCTACTAAGCAGTGATAGAAGGACACAAGCAGGTGCTCAGATATGTTGGCTCTCTTGCGTGTCCTCGATAAGTAGAGCCGCTGCTGCGACTTCTTGCCCAAGAGAGGTCTTCTGAAGTGTGGGTTCCCAAGAATTTAAAGCTGGAGACTCTTTCCACATTATCTCCATTGATGGCCAGTGTCATGGCATCCTCACTTATGACCCCTGGTGTTCAAGGTGGGTCAATGCGGTGTGGAGGGCAGAGGCAGTGGCATTCACAGTTTATCTATTTGCCCTGTATGCATTGGGTGGAATTGATGTATCTGACAACTATTCTTTCAAATTACTTCATAATGATTGATATGAATGCTATAAGGCCACTGTATCAACCAGTCTAAAAGAACAGCAAAAGTGTGATGCAGGCAATGGAGTAGACCACTCGTAGTGAGCGTGATGCTGCCTGTCAGGATGCCTTCTACGGTGCAGGTGTAGAAAGACTTGAGCACCTTAAGGGGCAGCCTGAAGTCCCTCAGATGGTAGAGACGCTGGCGGGCTTTCTTCACCAAGGTGTCGACCTGACAGGTCCATGATAAGTCCTCTGTGATGCAGACACTGAGGTATCTGAAGCTGACCACCCCCTCCACCGGGGCCCTGTTGATCCTGAGGGGATGGTAGTTCCTCTCCTGCTTCTTCCCAAAGTCCACTATCAGCTCCCTAGTCTTGCTGACACTCACAGTGAGGTTGTTCTCCTGACAGCAGTTCTCCAGGTGGGTCACTTCCTCTAGGTAGGCCTTCTCTTCATTTTCAGAGATCAGGCCCACCACAACAGTGTCATCACCAAAGTTGATGATAGTGGTGGAGTCCAATGTGGCCACACAGTCATATGTGTACAGGGAGCACAGCAGGGGGCTCAGGGCACATCCTTGTGTTGCTCCTGTGTTGATGGTAAGGAGGGATGAGGTGTGGCTGCCCACCCGCACTGCCTGACATCTGCCATCTGACAGTTGCACAGGGTGGGATTGAGTCCCAGGTCCCAGTCATATGTAGAATAATAGTGTGCGTGACTCTGCTAAAGAACAGGTTCTTTGTTTTCATCTGGTCAAATGTATTATAAGTAATGCCATGCCTCCCAGAGAATCGTTTGAACATAACTGAGACGTTGGCCAAGCAGTAACATATTTGTGATGCGACTGCACCTTCAAATCGCTTCCTCCTTACATGTTTGAACTTGAAGGATGATACAGTAGTTTTCCACTAATGTCAGTCACAGCCAGCAGGGCTCAGGTGATAATCAGCCATGTTATCTGCATGCTGCAGTAACACAGATCATACCTGACTCTGACCTGAGGAGTGCAGAGATCTGTCACAGCCATAACTCAAAATATTTTAGCGGATTTGGATCAAACACGGCAGGTTGTCATGTTTAAGTTTTCAACATCGCTACCAGTTTTAAGGACAGTTCCAGCGTTTTTTCATTATGTTTGGCGTCACTGTCAACCATTTCAAAGCATGTCATTGTGTTGTACCCGACCCCCTCAATACAGGGGTCAAACATTTAGAGTTTAAGAGTTTAGACTTTTAGAGTTTTCTAAGTTAATAAGAAATGAAATACATATATACGAAATATGAAAAACAAGAGATGCAGATCTAAGTGAAGTAAGACAGAAAAGTATAACTGAAAATTATAAAACAGAGTTATCAAATTACTAATTAGGGACATTCTGTAAGATTTAAACGTAATATTTACCAAATGAGAAAAGATATTCCATCATTTTGACCCTCCTCATCCAATTGAAAATTAGTATAGAAACCATTCAGGCCTGCATTTATCTTGTTGTGAATGCCTCACATGCACCTGCTCCACTAAACAATACGGTGAAGGATGACTCATCTGTCCATATCACTTATTTCCACATCTCTGCAGACCACTGCCTATGGTTTTTGGATCACTGAGCTCTCCATTGTGTGGCTCTGCTATGCTGTAAGGGCATTTTGCTGGTATGATTGATTTGGGTCCACTTGTCCCCTTAGACGGAACAATCACTGCAAATGAACCCAAAGTTATCCCGATTGATCTATGAAACTGAGTATGCTTTGAAACATTTCTACTCAAAGAAACATAAACTTACAACAACCTGCATGTTAACTGGAATGTGTCAATGTTTTTGTGACGTTTCAGGTGAAATGCCACCAGTAATTGTAAACTCACTTCATTCAGCATACACATGTCCATCATATCCCTGGATGTGACTTCTCCTCCCCTTTGTGTTGCCCATAGCTTAACAATTAGCATCTCCAAATAGACTGGAGGACTTGATTTATTTAGCTCTTTCTGTAAAAACATGCAATGCTGTGCCTTGGCACCAAAATATCAATCCTATGTCTTCTTATGGTATCATGCAGAGGAAAAACAAATAACTAATTTAAATGCCACAATAATAGCCCCATTTTAACAATTATTCCATATTGGGGGGATTCCATTCTCTTTTCGATTTTGTGTATTCATACCTCAGCTGAAAGCAGCAACAATAAAGCTCACCTTACCATCAGTGATTGAAGACCACCACAAACCAGAGCCTGAATCCTGAATGCTTTCTGACACGATGTGAACAAAAACTGAACGTGACAAGTTTCCCAAACATAGCATTCATTGCACGCCTGTAGTATTGGGTTGGTACTGCATGTAATGTAGTACTCAGTATGCATATGCAAACATAGTGAATTAAAATTCAGTACCAGCTCATATGGGGTTCAAGCCACCCTAACACAAGGAGAAAACAGGAAAGCTATGGGTGAGACCGTATTCCCATGTTATTATAGGAGCGTGCAAGAAGAATGATAAGAATTGTTTACTATTACAGACATAATGAATTACAAGAATATCTGGTGATTAAGTTTGTTTAATGAATTGTTTCCAGTTTAGCATCCTGTTCAGAAACAGATAGAAGCCGTGCTGTCACTGATCACGAATGTCAGGGAAAACAGGTGCACGTGTCATAACTTCTCATCCATTCTCATGTCCTGTTATTTGTCAGGGAGGTAAATATTTCCTTTTGCCATTGAGGCCCTGTTCCATGGAATCTCCGGCATGCTGCCATAGTTTAGTTGTGGTGATGCACTGGGAATGCCAGGAATGCCCTGCCTTCATGTTTGCTATATTTTTGAGGGACCACACAACATTCCTGACATGGCTGCTTCCATTCTGTCACCTCCATTACAAGGAATTACAGTGAAATGTTTACACTCTCTTATTGGCTCAGTCGTTGGCAGCTCTTTGATTGGGTTTTGTGTATTTTGCTTAAATCAACAGAACTAATAAAGATAAATGACAGTTCAACCAGACAAATGGGTGTTGACGGGCATCACTATTCCACGCAAATTATGGTGTTGCTAAATATGGAAACAATGTGTCAACACTCCACCTTTCTGAATGAAGATCACCTCACAAAGTTTTTGTTTGTAGGTAAAACTGTAGAATGTTCACATTTCTTGGCAAATGATTGCACATTGCGGATATAGGTGACTTTAGTAGTGGCATGTTTAAATTGTACACAATGCTCATTGTTATTATATCAACACAAATACAACCAGTGAGCTATGACTGAAGGTTTTGGTGCGCCAGTGTTGAAAAGATCTTATACACTCACACACTGATCAATTTCCTCTCTAACTAATGAATGAACAAAATATATTAAACAGCATGAGGACTTACTGTCATCTGGCTCAGTGTACCTGCCAGATTTACCTAGGTTTTATGAGTGTGTGTGTGGGAGGGGGGCAGATTCATGGGACAGAATCTGCCCATGAACTCAATTCAAGTGAACTTGGCTCCATTTTGGACTGTCATTCTTCACAAACCAGGCATGACAGATGTGGGCGCTGCCCAGAATACATTTCCTTGTCCAACCTGATAACCAAACAAAAATAATATTTGAGAGCCAAGATCCTCTGCAACCCTCCATCCCTGAGGTATGAGCACGAAAGCAAATCATTTAGACACACGCTAACCCACCACTCATCCATGTCTCGCCCAGCTGTGACATGAATAGTACTTAGTCTGCCGCCCCTCTGTCAGAAACAGACCTTGAGCGAGTCCCCCACAACCTTGCGGTGACAATTCTGAAGCAGCAAGTTAAAGGCATGCTCAGTAGTTTCATTCTGTATCGAAATGTTAAGTCACACTGGATCACGTTATGAGAAATAGAACTTTCTGGCTAATGTGTGAAGAAATAACATTTTATGGTGTGGCTGGTTGTTTATGTATAAATACATTTACGTTTAATATCTAAGCAGCAATTGGTGATCTGTTGATTAGTGGTGTTTGTTGAGGCAGTGGAAAGTGGAGGTAGACGTGCTGTATGAGAGGATCAGGGCAAGGTGTTTGCTTTGTCATACATTCATAATGATATATGTGATAATTAAAATGAAATGAAATGAGAGGCAGGGTCACTCTGCAGATACAAATGCTGCGTTTTAATGCCTGTACAACAAGTGATTTTATGATGCATACAGTAATATAAAATGATCACATCTTTAATTTGTTTTATGCCTATAACTTGATATCCTGTGAATTACACAGCTTAAGTCATCGTATTTAATAATATCCTCATTCCAGCAGTGCGCTGCGTTTGTTCTTGTTTTCTCTGTGCAAAGTAGACAATGAACAAAGCAGGGCCTGAATGCCAGTACTTTTCCACTAGAGCAATATCATTAGTTTCCTCTGGAGAGGGAGGGAGGGAGGGAGGGAGTATGAGCCCGTTGGGGGTTGGTTAAGGAGAAAGCAAAGTGTAAGAGAGGACAAATGAGAAGTAATAAGATAGTTACAGTCAGGCTGAATTATGATGTTGTGTTGTGTCCAAACACGGCCGCTCTGTTCCTGCTGCAGCAATGCAAGATAACACCAATGCAACAGAGTCGGAATACAACCCTGCAGCATGAGCTTCATTACAGGGACACACACACAGCTGATTCACACAGGTAGACTATTAGATGAAAGCCACCCTCCTGTACAATCAAAATGAGTATGCTGTCATATTTTTGAGGCACAGAGGGGTCATATCTTATCAGTATCACAACATTGACAGGTGCTGATTCTGTGTATTAATTATTCATTTGGAAGGTGTTAAAGCTCCATCAAGGAGATCAGGGTTTCACCTGCATCTGTTGGTAGGTTTGTTTGTTTGTTTGGTGTTCAGTCGAATTACTCAAAAAATAAAAAATAGGAATTATATGAAAGTAAAGAACCTATTAAATTTAGGTTCCACTCATTATCCAGGAGCATTACTTCATAATATTGCAAAGTAGCTTGTTTTTCCAATATTTCTTATCAATTTCTTCAAAAGTAATGAATAACTGAAACAAACCATGCTCTGGCTGTGGCCGAAATGTTCTTAAACAAGGTTTTCTGGTGCATCAATTTCAAAGAGAGCCATTCAGACATTGAAAAAATAAATCTCTGTATAGTTTTATGTATGCCTGTGCAATTTGGCCCTGATCTGGATAAGGACGGGCACATTAATGGAATGGTTGTACAGTCACAAATAGAGTAGAAACATTAAAAGCTGAGATGATGCTGCCTCAGTAGCATGAGATTGTTTTTGTTTCTTTAATCGTTAAAGAGAAAGATCCAGAAAAATAATACGTCTATTTTAGTAATTTTGTTCTCTGTAGGCCAGTATAGAACAAGACAAAGTTTGTCCAGGCTAGTTCAGCCTTGATGGGGGTATTATTGATAATGATGCCAGCCTACCTTTTATTTGCATGTTGGAACAGTGGTTAGAGCTTTTTTGAACACAGCAAGAAGGTCCTGTGTTCAAATCCTGTGGTCCTTTCTGTGTGGAGTTTACATGTTCTCCATATGTCGGCGTGGGTTTCCTCTGGTGTGTGTGTGTTAGGTTAGGTTCCTGCCATTGCCCTTGACCAAGGCACTAAGTTGTAGACTTGTAGTTAGTTAGTTAGTTAGTTAATAGTTAGTTAATAGCCAAATGCAGGGATTAATGAAGTGTAAATTCAAACTGAGGTCATTTTTAGTTGAGAACCATTGACTGATTCACCTTTATGGTTTGGAATTATGCAACAAGCATTCCTGCACAGGTCAACTTCATGCACCAGCATAAAGCCTCACCCTGAAAACAAAGGGACACTGAAAGCAATGTTTTTATTAGTCATACCACCTCCAAGGTTACTTATTTACCTGCTTTGGCTGTTCTCAGTATATTCCTAACTGTTACCTACACAGAGTGTGTGGGTGTTTATTCTCAATTGTTGCTATTAAAAGTTACTGGGGTGTGAGCGATGGTGGACAGAGGATGAATGGAAAGATTGAAGTTAAAGTGCTAAGAGATGGGGATTTATGTGACTTAAATCATCCAAATATATAATAAACACTGAGGGCAATTATTAGCACCACCAAGGCCCTGATATAATGCATTTCCCCCCAATTATATAGACATTGCAATGTAATAAACATGCAAATTTGAAGTGGAATTCCCAAAGTAATCTAGTTGTAAATCATTTGATGACTAATCTAAACCAACTGTAAGTGCTGATTTAAAGCAGTTGGTCACTATCTGCTCCTCTCATTTCTAACACAGATGAATGAAGGATACGTACACGTTTGCCATTTCGTCTCAACAGAAACTTTATTTTCGATTTCAAAAAATTAAGGTCCATAAAAATAACAAAGTATATTCTCTCTGAATGAAAAAAGGTTCTAAAGCTCTTCTCCACACAGTAATCATCACTTCATCAACCACTCATGTTTCATTCTCATCATCATCTTGAATGTACATCTGACATGCAGAAGGTAACAGTAATGGAACAATGGAGCTATCACATTGTTAAAACAGTATGCAAAGTTTCTTCTTCATTTGTGTGTGATATGTGGACGCCGTTAAACTGTCGGATGGAGTAATGACGTCAATCTAGACACACATCCAAATGACACTGTGTAATCTCATCCAGTAATGTGCTTGAAGGTGTTCTACTTCTACTTGCAGGATGAGTTTCTGCTGATATATACAAGTTCAGGATTACCTGCTAATGTATCACATGACAAAGCTGATATCTCACACAGCTTCTACCAAACACTGTGGTTCACTGCACAACCTTTTTTGTTTGACTTTTTTTCCTTTAGCAATGCACACTAAGACACATTTGGTAAGAAGTAGTTTATAAAAGATACATACTTGAAACAGGATTAAATTGCACTTCAGCACTGCAGCGCACGAAAGGTTGATAACACACAGTAAACACACACAGATAGCTTTGAGTCGATGTGACAAATGTATTGACGAACTGACGAGCACTGGAACACATTGCACAACATATTAACAGAATTCAACAAGAATCAATAAAGATATGAGATATGCATAAACTTTGAGCACATACAAAATTGTGAGCATTGTTACTTGTGGGTTTATTAGGCTATAATTACAGTGCATAAAATGTTGTATGTCGGTTTAAAAAATGAACATGGAATGAAGCCACATAAAACAGAACATAAAAGAAGAAAAAGAAAGAACAAACAAAAACAATTTCAATTTATAAAACTCCTCCAGACAAGAGGGCCTGGGGTAACATCTGTGATGTCATCAGTCAGCCTCCTTGACTTTGCACAGTGGCTGCTATAGCGACAAAAGCCTTTATACAATTGCTTTGAGAGGTTCAATAGTGCTCCCCATGGATAATAAACAGAATTTGATGTTTAAAACCAATGGCGTTCCCCCTTTAACTGCCAATCAAAACAACAAGTGCCATCATATAAATTAGGTATATTTCTTAGGGATTATACATTATTTTGAGGGTACCAAAATTGTGTCTTGTGCTTCTTCTGTTGCTGTAAAACAGATACATCTTCTTAATACCCAACACATACAGTAAGCTTGACAAAATCCCAAAACTTTTCTGATGCAATATCTCAAGTAGGCAAAAGTAAAATCAGTTTGAGTGGGGCTGTGTTAAGCACCGTTACCGCAGTAATAATGGCCTTATGAACACCTGAAGGGAAGCAATGTTTACTACTTCCTGTTGCACTGAGAGTGAATATCACACAAAGGCTGGTTTAGAAAACTTTACAATATTCTTTATAAAACATTTGATCATTTCCACATGTTCTCTCCGCAACTTATTGGGCATTTATTTGTTATAAACCTTAACATGACTGTATAGGGCACATTAAAAATGAAAGACAAATCACATACTTGAAGATCTACTGATATAGAGCAGTGATAATTGTGGTTTTCAGCAGCAGCGAATTGTACAAAACCATCATGGCCTTCAACCAAAAATGTATGACTTACAACAAATATAGAATATGTATGCTACACCTGCAACTAAGCCTACAGCCACCGTCAACAAGAGTGGAAAAAAGCTTTAATCACAGAACATTTTTGATTTACACCGTACAAAATGAGAGACAACTGCATACAGTACGTCAAAATGAGGCAAATATTAGATTCACTTGAGAGTACAACAATTTTAGGAATCCCAGTAGATATTCTGAATGTATGATTAACAATAAGCGCTGTACAAAATTGACACACTGGTGCCAGATAAGCTTTATATTCAAAAGAGTATATTTTTCATGTGGAGATGCTTTAACCTTTGTTTTCTTTAATCATTAGAATAAGTGCAGAGTCCCTGTTAGAGAGCTAGAATAGACGACTGTAAATATTACAGAAAGACCTTCTCAAATCTCTGAAAATTCAACTGTTTGTAACAGCCCTCCACCTAAAGCAAGTTTTCAACAATCCCCTTCAGTTCTGTGCCGGGGTTTACGATTAGAGAGAGAAATAAACCATCATGAATATGCCCACAGAGCAGACACAAATCAGGCCCAAATTGAGAATAATTTTCACTCTCGGTGGCTCATACAGCATCTCTGCAATTGTTTTTTCTTCCTCCTTCATCACTTTTTGCTGTGGGTTCCGTATTGTCTCCTTATACCCACATAACCAGTCCAGAACACGCATGCACATGCCAATCTCCCCATTAGCATGGCAGCCTTCTTCTGCTCTGCTCATCTCCACCGGTCCCTTACCAACTCTGTCTGCGGGGGTGCTTGCAGGGGATGTTTCTGTGCTAGGTGTTGCTGGGTCATGGTCAGTGGACGGGACCAGAAGTTTAACATCTGCCCCATCCAGATACCTTGTATTTAGGACACTAGGGGGCATTGTTTTCCGGTTTACATCACCATTATCCTGGCTCTTCTCCGTCAGTCTGTATATTTCCTCTCTGTGCATCACGGGAACCTTTTCTATGTTGTGGAGCCCCCAAATTGTGGTGGTGCGTATCTGCTCTTTATCTGGAGGGGGGGTGCACAGACTGACCACCACAGTGACCAGCCCTGAAATCCAGAACAGACCAGCAGCCACATACATGTAGTGGACATGAACGATGAAGGCAGGCCTATCATCTGGCATGTCACAGCGAGGCTGGCGGTAGATAAATGCCAGGATTAGCCGTAGGGTACCAAGCACGAAACCTGTCACGCCTCCCCAGAAAGCACCTGTCTCATTGCAGCGTGTCCAGAAAATACCTAATAGGAAGAGGGCGGCAATTGGTGGAGTAAGGTAGCCACCAACTTCCTGGATGTAGAGGTATGTCTGTCCACCTTGCATTTCAATAATGATGGGTACCCAGGCAATACTGATTAACACCATGAACACAACAAACAGGCGGCCCACCATGAGCAGCTCACGCTGCGATGCCTTCTGCCGAACAGTCTGGTAGACATCCAGGGTGAAGATGGTGCTTGCACTGTTGAAGATCGAATCAAGGTCACTCATGAGGGCAGCGATCATGACTGCCATCATCAGACCCCTGAGTCCCACAGGCATCACAGCCATGACCAAGCGTGGGTAGGCAATGTTTGAGCATCCAGCCTGAGAACCACACACAGCCATGCAGTGCTCTGGGCCAATGCAGGCAAGTTCATCTGCAAACAGTATGCGAGAGATCATGCCTGGAATGACGATGACAAACAGGGGCAGAATCTTGAGAAACCCTGCCATTAGTGTAGAACCCTTTGCGTGAGCAATGTTCTTTGCTGCGAGAACTCTCTGAACTATGACCTGGTCTGTACACCAGTACCAAATTGAAGCAGGAGTTTGGCCAAGTATGAAGCCCAGCCAGGGTATGTCTTCATCCAGAGGACCTCGAAGGAGGCGTAGAGAGTTTGGCTTTGGCTCAATGCGGCAGGATGGAGAATAGGAGAAGTTTCCACTGGCCATTATAGCAGTAACATTAGGAACCGCCTGCATGTATTTAGTTCTGACACCCTCTAGACCACCAACTTTTATCAGGCTGATGATTGTTAAGGTCAGGGCTCCGCCAATCATCAACACCGCCTGAAGGACATCAGTGTACAATACTGCCACTAATCCACCAGTGACAGTCAGCAGTGCAGTCATACTGATGAGCAAAACGATAGACAGATAAAGGTTCCATCCCAGTGACTCCTGCATAAAGAGAGCTCCAGCATACAAATCCACAGACAGCCTGGTAAAAATGTAAAGTAACACAGACAAGAAAGCAAAGTAAACCTTCAGCCTGTTGCCACCAAAGCGTTTTGACAGGTACTCGGGCATGGTGTAGACTCCTGAGTGGATATACACAGGGATAAAGACCCAGCCAAGCAGCTGCAGGAGTAGAAGTGCGTTCAATTCCCACGCTCCAACGGCAAGGCCACTTGCGGCTCCAGAGCCAGCCAGGCCTATGAAATGTTCACTGCCAATGTTGCTGACGAAGAGTGATGCACCAACCACTACCCATGACATGGAGCGTCCAGCCAGGAAGTAGCCACTGACGGTGCTGCGATTGCCTCTCCACATGGCAAAAAACCCGATGACGAGCACCAGGACAAAATATAGTGCCACCACAGCTATGTCAGCTGCCTCCATTCCGGGACGCATTTTTGTGGATTACTTTAAATTCCTCTGTAAGAAATTATGCTCACGCTAAATAAACAGTTAATGTTATGGATTTGGTTACTTTAAAAGAATCAATGAAAAAGCTCTACTTTGGTTTGCTGTCTGGATGGAAGCTGTAGTATCCACCGTCAGATCAAATTCACTAGGGTGTGCTTCGGGGGGGTTATCCACCGGCACGTAGGTCGTACTAGTTTTAGAGGAGGATGCTGCAGGCCTCTGGTCTAGTATAGCCTAGAGTTTACATTCCTGCAAGACAGCAAAGACAAAGAAAAACACCTTATTAGTTTTGCAAGAGCAGTATTTGTTTCCAGTGCCTGTTGTTGGGTCTTTGCCAACTCTCCATCTTAATGTTTTAATACAAAATAAATCAAGAGAGAGCCTCAAAGAAAGCTTAATAGCGACGTGTAAGAACTGAGAAGAACATAAACATATGGCCTTGGACAATTTCAATATTACCTAATAAAAACACGTCATCTTCCGAATCCCACAACTCTTCAAAGTTCCAATCACGCAGTGTCATGCAGTGCTGGAAGAAATGCTGTCCTTCAATGTGATGTTTTGGATCACAATTAAACAAAATATAGTTGTGGCTTGGACAAATCAATATAATATCAACTGATCACAATGAACAAGGAGCAAAAGAAAGACATCTTTATTACTTTATATTTACATTTCTTTTAACTTTATTTACCAACCACGATCCGTACAAACAACTAGATGTTTCATCAATGTGACCAAGACGTAAACCCCGTTTTAGAAGTTATATTTATGACGTATGCTTTCAAATAGCACAAACTAGAATAAGATGGATACAAAGAGATGTCAAGGGTTCAAAGGGCTGACTGATAGGTTGTGAGCCTAGCACAGGAAAATCTAACTCTGAGGTGTTGCAGACTTTTTTCAATATAATTGTCTTCCAATGATGCTGAGGGGAGGGGTTCAATGCCATTTTCATAGAAGCAGTTTTCTTGGCTGTCCAAAGAAAATATTGCACAGATGTCATTTGAGGCACAACTGTTTCAGCTTAAGCATTTTTCATACGTGGAAAGATGTGAAAGTCTGACGGGGCAAATCAGGTCAGTGGTGTGAGAACTGAACTAGTTTTAAGGCACGATGGTGGTTCGCAACTACTGTGACAACTGCATGTTCAACTCATTTGTCTTATTTTATACAACTCACAAAACCTTGGGCACCTCTGGAACCTGTGCATTTTTATCATTTTGCAGCTAGTGGACCATAATAGCCAAATTATCTCAGGAATTCAATTACATCCATGAAATACTGCAATGCTTACTCATGTAACAGGCTCAGAACTTCTCAGTCATCCTTGGTTTAGTGAGATGGATCCAATTACAGCCCTACTCAGCCAAAAGTCATGCATGATCTCTCTCTCTCTCTTTCTCTCTCTCGCCTGCCTTGAGGTTTGGTATGGTAGGAAAAAAAGCCCACGCCTTGATCTTCACAAACAGGCTTTATGCATTACCACCGCTCTCAACAAAAGAAGCCTTTGTTTTCATTTAACCATCTCCTCATCAGTCCATGTGTTCACTATAAACGGTCCAAGACACCCTGGCTCCAAAGTACAGCCTTGTCATACAACAGATTAATACAATTTTATTTTCAGAGTTAAATAAAGTGGGACTCGAACATAATTGCTCCAGGCCAGTATGCCAGACCTGCACTCAGCCCAAGGTGGAATAAAAACACAGTGTGGCCACTGGGCACCTTCCATCTTCTGCCCCCTCCTGCAATAACCACAGCCTTAATTCAGTCATGATTAAATTGTAGCACTGCATCATCGGCACCACAACTAATAGTTACATGTGTCCACTGATTTTGCACATCAAATTCAGTTTACTAGGGGAGCACTATTCAGCATGTGAAAACAACTATATCAAGGTTTTTGTGGCTGTAGAGTGCTGTGCAAAGTCAGAGAAACTGAGGGTTAATTGCTGTTGGTTGCCGCTGGTGCTTGACTACAGTCTGAAATCTAGAGCACCGCTCTCAAAGACCTTTTTAATGAAGTTAACATCCCCAGCTCAAACCTGTAGTCTTTGGCACCAACACAAAATAATCCTTGTGATGTCATATAATACAATTTCATGCATGTTAGAATGTTGATTCCGTTGTAGGAATAAATTAACATCACAAAATTACCATAATTAGACAGAACTCAGCATGAAACGGCATTGCAGTACTCTAAGCAACAGACACAGATTTACTCAACGACGTAAACAATACATTGTCTTATAAATGGTCTGCACAAACTCTGCTTGCATTTCTTCACCTTGTATGCTTTCCCCTCATGCAGCATTTGAGTCATATATATTCAAGACAGAATCCTATCAATTCAATACACATGTATGTATTTTTTCTCTGTATTTTTAACCTAATTACAGTACAGACAAAAGAATAGTATAGTGTGCTAAGGGAGCATTTCTATAATCCAGCCCAAGGAAGCAATGTATGAAGTTGATGACAGGGATGCCAATTAAGATAAGATAAGATAAGCCTTTATTTGTCATCCCTGTCATCAACTTCATACATTGCTTACTTGGG
>OMOW01117289.1:0-12502 GCA_900312555.1 Lamprogrammus exutus | reverse complement strand
CAGTCGCACCAAACACGGGCGCGACAGCTCGTTCCTTTGTGAAGAGAGGGAGGGAGGGGAGGGGAGGTGAAAAGTGAGAACGACAGTGGCAGTATTGTGACGCATCTGACAAGTAAACAAAATCTGATATTTCACTTGGAACCACACCTAGCTGAGGAAATGAACAGAATTTCCATTTCAACACAAAGAAATCCTGTAGAAATCCCCATTGCATCCATGAAAATGAGGGGGTAAGTGCCAGCATTATATACCATATTTTATCAAACATGCCTCGTGCAGGACGGCTCCTTACACCGCAAGACAGCGGCGTTCAAAGCTTTTGCTTCAGTCATGAAGTCACCGATTCATTTTGTATTGTTACCAACTTCTTCCCAGTCTTTGTTCTCCACCCACACACACACTCACTGGCAGGCAACAACAGTGGAGCTAAATTTAGGCACGACTGTCGCCAAATTCACCCTAATAATGCTGCTTCCTTTTTAACTCACTGCTGCACCCATCAAACTATTCTCGTCCGTTTCTCTTCTCTTTTCCCTCCATTCTTGAGACTTCTTTGTCCCACACAGAGACCAACAGTAGCAGGGGGTCAAAAGGGAAATGCAGAGAGCTGGGTTCCGAACACTACACTAAAAGTGATCTTGCGCGGAAATTGCAAGTCACTGTCCAGTAATGTGCCACATGGAATCACAGCAGAAACAAATAATGGGTTCCTCGCTTGTTCCAAGCAGGTGGATTACTGTCACAGCAATACGCAGTCACTGAGTGTGAATGCAGCAGGGGGGGGGGTCACATGTTGTGGCAGTGACAACACGCCTACACCATCATGTTCCAACCTCAGAATAATGCAGAGGCAGACTTGTATTGTACATAGGCCAGTGGGGTCGGTCCTCGTTCTCAAAATGCATTGTACACTCTCAAGCACTGTGATCGAGCATTACACACAAGTAGCAATGTTCAGTTTAATTAACAATTCAATCTGAGGTTCAATTGTGCGTTAATACGTAATGGTCTAATACGTAACTGCTCTCAACTAAGCTGCAATGCTTGACAATGTACATTTAGAACATGTCATCAAAACCTGATGCTTACTAACTTTGTGCCAAAAAGCCTGTTGCCTGGTTTCTGTGTTGCCCCATGGCCCACAAAATTTGATGTTGCAGGTCTCTCAACTGGGACAGGGAGATCCGGTCCCCTGTTGCAAATGGAAAAGTGGATCGTGTGTCTGAACAGTTTAGGAGCGATTCCAGCAACTCACATGTCCTCCACTGTGATATCCTTGAGGATCTGGCAGTAGTCGACATTCCACACTGCCTGGTCATCCCAGACCTTAGATGCCAGCAGGATGGCGCCTAAGACGATGCGCTTCCAGTTGGCAGGGCAAATGTCGATTTCAGCGTAGGTCAGGAGCCTCTCCAAATAGACCTTGGACAAAGAGACATATGTAACTTGTAGATATGCAAGAAAACATTTATATTTTCCATGTTTTTGATTCATTTGGCGAGTGGGTTTGTGTTGTGTTCTGAAGCCTACTCCCTGGACCTCTGCGATGTAAAAACTAGAATAACATTATGTCTGAAACTAATGAATTTCATCGACGCAGGAGCTCCACCCATATCCATGTAGACTGAAAACGCCTCCATCCTCGTTTAGCAGCCAGAAACTCAATTCCCAGTTTGTACAGATCGCAAAAGCACACGGAGTCTCCAGAAGCCGGTTACTTCCAACTTCAAACACATACAGGAGTTGACATGTTTGTTTTCCATGCATCCGTATAACCATTTGTTGGACTAAGTAATGCTTTCACTAAAATGTAGTCTATTAGATTTTAACGCCTAGTCTGTCAATGGAAGCTGTAGAGGTTTGTAGCATGGAGATAATATGCAGTATGCAGTTATTGGAGCTTATACTTTACTGTGTTCACAGAGGGGAAGAGCCTGTACACTGTTTTGAATACACTACACTTCTTCCCTACAGCAGCAAACTGTCATCCAAACTGAGCAGATTTACATGCTCACCCTTCTCTCCAAACATCAGGTCTGATGGGAGCAATGTGTTTTGTGCTTTTTCCCCGCTGAGTGGACCCTAATGTGCACATCTTTTGATTGTGTTCACTTTTGCACCGTGGCAAAAGTCTCATTGCCACATGGACGACGCTACTGTTTGAGAGCAGACTGCAACAGTCAGACTGAAAGGGCAGCACGTGGGACTAACACAGAGGCAGCGAGAGGGACTGTAGAAAAAGAGAATATTCTTTCATCCCATTTTGAAGCCTGTTTTCTTTGCCCACTTGCTCAGTTCAGGTAGCTAATTGGACAAGTCATGCTGAGGTTGGCTAGGTGCCTGCAGGCGATGCCAACCTGTCTCTGTTGGGGCCCAAAGCCTGTCAACAGACACAGTACATACACTCATCTGGCAGTAGGAGAGGAAAAATAAACCTGCATGAAATGAGATTCAGACCGCATGGTGTGACATATGAATGCAATAGCACAAAGAGCAAAGTATACAAACAAACACAACAAAGAACCCAAAGGCAGGGTGTTTGGGAAACACTGTCCACATGCAACCCAATTAAACTAAAAACGGATTTAATTTTGCGAATCTGTCATGGATGCCAGTGTCACAGACTGGGTTCAACACTCAACGGGGCAACAGCTTTCCATGGAACCTTTTGGTAAACTTAAGCTTTCTTGCCCCCAAAATAGGCTAATTTTGGAAAGAGACAACGTTCTAATGTATCACTGAGATGACCCAGGTCATTGAATGTTGTAATGAGAAGAGTTTGATTGTGACAAAATAATAAAGATTTATTTCCTAGTTTTGCATTTGACAAAAATGATCTTACATGATGCAATCAATGTCACGCGCACAATGCAACTGGGTGTTGGGTGGGGCGGGGTGCCGTTCCCTGGAGAAACATTCCTTTTCTTATTCTATGATGCAATAATACAAAGACTGGGATTGTCGGGAAGGAGCCCGGCTCTCATCTCAACTCCCATGTCTAAAGTTATCCTTGTTGGCGAGGCTAAGCTCATAATGACCAACCCCCAGCCCTATTCAGTTACTGTTGGCATGCCAGACCTTTACTCCACAGGGCCGGGGGAGGCGGGCCATGTGCTAGGCTGTGTGTGTTTTCATAAGCTAGATCCATTTTTTCCAGAGAGAGACAGTTAGAGATGTGTACGGGTGCGCGCTTTGCTGTTCCTGTTACTGACCGGCTTAAAGGACATACCCACCCACCCACACACTGCTGTATTCAGAGTAACCCAATACTGGCCACACTCGCCCTGCCCTCCCCAGTCTCCAGACACACACACGAGTGTCAGAGGGGGAGACAAAGTATGATAAAAAAGACGTTTCTGGGCAGATGTGTGAGGAGGCAGAGTTCATATCTGACTGAACATGGCCAGTAAAAGCTGTGAAATTACATATTATCGTCAAAAGAAAAATGACATGTTTACAGATTAACATTTCAACATTTGTATGCATGTGGGTCAAACTGGTTGTGAACAAATATGACCATGTTAAATCATGCTATAAAGTATGAGACAGTAAAAGTTTATTTCTCAATCTGTGTTCTGCTCATAACACTAAAAGTACATGCTTAATTGGTATATTGTTCCTTTACTTAACTATGGACTAATGAGAGAGAGAGAGAGAGACAGAGAGAGAGAAGGGGGAGTAGGGTTGCAGGTGAACAGCATGGGGCGTCAGTCAGTTAAACCAGAGGAGAAATGAAGAGAAAGAGGACAGAAGAGTGGAACTGGAATTTAAACCTGCGGTGCAGCAGTGTGCAAATTACACCCTTACAATTGGCACAGACATACTTGACACTCAAGTAATCCTGAGAGGAAAGTGCACGGCCCAACCTGATCTCTTGACACCATTCTGCTTTTACCTTCAGAGCTTCCACTCTGTCCTGTAAGAATAGATTCACTTTGTCACAAGTCTCGTCTTAATATTCTGGACACGGCCTCTAGGGATGTACAGAGGGCATTTTTCAGCCTCACTGTTACCAGGGATTTGTTACAGCACTTGCACCAAATAGTGCTGATGTAATTGATGAGCAATAACACAGTACAGTTTACTGAGGAGTAGACTGACTGAGGTTCTTCTCCGGTGTGCATGTAGAGGAATTGACGTGCATTAATAATGTGAAAGGCAAAGAGAAGACAGCAGGGCATGACACCTGAGGGTGAAAAAAGAAAGAGCCAGGAACCAACACTCCCTTGAAGTGTAGGCAGTGAAACACACACACACACACACACACACTTACCAATGTGACAATGGCACACTCAGCAGTAAGCTGTGCGGCGCTGAACAGCGTCCTGACAAAGCGGTAGATTTGCTTCTGTTCAGGGTCGTGTTTGTCATAATCATGAGGGACTTCAGATTTCTATAATAGATGATATTAACAATGAACAAAACAAAACTGAAAACCATTCTTTTTCAAGTTTGACATTTACCGGTGAGGATTTATAAGAAATTAGTTGACTTTTGCTTACAAAACCGTTAACTATTCAGCGGAAGAACTGAACCGAAAATATATTGGTATGATCCTGAGAACGGCTGAGATCACAGAATCGGTTTCCCCACTGTTTGATCGGCTCTACTGCTTTTACAAGATGGAAATGGATCTTCACGAAGGTCTTACCGACAGCGGATGCAGCTTCTCATCAAAAATATCTAACACCATTCTTCCGTCCACTTCTCTGGAAGGAGAAAACAGAAAACACACACGCACAAACAAAGTGAGTATGCGGACGATTAAATTACAATGTGACTTCCGCACAGATCACCGACCGGTCAATAAGCAGTTTACTGTACGGGCAAAACATTGACGTTGCCATTTGATGCAGGGCTGTGGACTAGAGTAGCATTTTGTACCATAAAGAAACACACACACACAAGCGGAAGCAATATATGAATGCATGAATGGATGAGAACATTGATCATACCTGTTCCTTATATGGTAGTATATTGCGAGGGCTACACTGTAAAGACAAAAACAAAAAAAAGACATTAAACTGTATTTCAAACTGGAATGAGCCATCAGACACATTTATCCCAATTGTGAACTACAGTTATTTTAGTTTGCAAAAACCAGACTGATGCACAGTGAGTTCCTGTCAGTGTCGGAGAGAGTTACCATTTGATGGTGTACTTGAGGTTGGGCTGACTGACGGTGCTGTCGTCGAGGAAAATGGTGGAACACGAGCTGTATTTCCGTCTCACTGGGCCCGGGTGATGCTGGAGTTCACACACAAACACAGACGGACAGGGAGACGCGTCACTTCTCTATTTTTGTCGAACGTGGACAGGCAAAAGGCTTGACAAAAGCCGCGGAAAGTAGGGCACCTGTGAGCCCAGAAACTCATTCTGTCTTTCCTTTGTCAACGCCCCACGTGGCTGCATGAGCGAATGGCATTTATGGTGGAGTGCATCTTTACAGAACCCTTTAAAGTCGCTTCTGGTGAAGAGATTTTTGGTAGGTGGCTCATCCTGTTCGAAATAATTTTTCCCTCTTTAGGATTTCACGATCAGCAATCACTTGCCCATTCACGTATTGATCACACCTTTCTAAATTAGCACCAGATGGAGCAGTCAGACATTCCATCTTTAATCAGAGCCTTGAAATGAGTACCTGCAATCAACATTATATTGTTATAATGAGAGAAAATGCACTCCAATTGCATATTTCATCAACTTTGTTTTCTGCAGAAAACCAGAAATGCTACGTGGAATGAGGCTTGAGGGAGTCATGGACAAAGATCTACATGGTAAGATGCTGAATTTGGTGCTGATAACATTTACTAGCATCTAAACAGTAAGTTTACTTCAGTCCACTACACACTCATGCTTGTATGGATGTAAATGGAATGTGTGAGATTTGGGGAAGAGAGGGACAATGATGAGAGGGGTTGAGCTCTTCTTGAGGGTAATTTTCAGAATTTTACCTTGTTCTCCGAAATGTGTGTGAACTTGCAAAAAAATACAAAATATCAAAATTACTACGTGCACAAACAGAAGACACACGTCACACACTTCCACGTAGAAAGTGATGCATAGACACTTGAATTCAAATTCAAACATATCGGCTTCATCATTGTTCGTTTGGTTGTCCTGAGACACCCCCTGAGCCTTCTCTGCGCCCTCGTGCTCTATGGTATGAAGTTTGTACTCACGTGGTTGATGTAGAGGCTCTTCCGTTTTTCTCGAACTGAAAAGGAAGATGTGGGGAGAGGCGTCAGTGCTGCCAGGCACCACACACTGCAAGCTCAGTACCAGTGCAATACACAAGCCACACAGACAGGGAGCAGCATTTATCCAGGGTGGGTGAAGGTCAGAAGTCCCCCATCACTGCTATGCATAATGCATTTTTGGCTGATTATCAGTGATCTAACTATTCAAAGTTGCTTTACTGGCTCTCTTTTCATAGTACAATATATATATTTTGTAATGATGGGTGAGAATAAATGTGGGGTGACTAATTTAACTACTTTTTATTTTGGTCTGCATGAATCAAACTGAAATCACGTGGAGTGGAGTCTGTTTTCATTCTGTTGTGTTCATACAAAACTACTCATTTGCAAAGCTAATTCTGCATAATGGGTTTGATGATTTGTTTTGTTGAGTTTTATAGCGCTCACACCAATTATTGTCATATTAATAGAGCTAAATATGACACAGACAGATACACAAAGCCTACGATGTTTCTACACACGCACACACACACACGAATATGTGTGCATCCGTGTGTGTGTTTGTACATTTATGTTGGAACAGTATGTTCGCTGGTGTAGAAGACAAAGGGGGGAAGAACTGCTGGCAAAGCAAACTGCAGAAGACGCAGAATCACACACAAATGCACATGTGCAAGCACACACACACACACACACACACACACTCACACACAGATGTAGTCAATTGGCACCTCTCATCCCAATATTGTCTGTCTCTCACCTCTCTGACACATACAGACACACACTCACACTACCAGTCGTGACTTTGTGCGAGCTTGCTATCAAAGCTCAGCAGCACTTTCTGTCACAGTGAGGGCTGCGATCATAGTCTCGACTGCGGCAATTTCTGTATCCATTTTTAAACAAGAACAGTATGTTTTCAGTTTTTACACATCGGGATGAACACATCCTTCTGAGCAGTGTGCTGTGATGCTGAAGTGACTTTTGTTTCATTCGCACCCTTTTGTCTTCTTCAAACTGTGGCTTTGATGCAGTGCGTCATCTCAGTAGTCAGAATAGGATTTGTCGGTCAAGGCTATGCAGACCTGTTCATAATGGCACATCTCATGGACACGCAGAGACACACACACACATCTACTGCATATATCAGCAGCTTGTCAGCAAAGCCACACTGGCCGCTAACACAAGACAGTACAGATTCAGTACGAGAATACAATACAATTTATGACTACATGGAGGGCCATTTCTGACCAGAGTCAAGCTCAAGCACACAGTATGCAGCCCTACCCGCCTGCTGTGAGCAGACGTACACACACTTACCTCTCTTGCTGGGCACAGCAACTGAAAAACACAAAGTTCAACGTGTCTCTACATTTGTTTCTGCCAGAGATATAAACAGTGAGCTTTAAAGACTGAAATTCTGGTGTACAAAAATCAGTTAGGCTAGTTGATGGAAAATGACTATGAAGTCTTTCTTGTACTGACTAATCAATTTAAGAAGTCCTAAAACAGTGCCCATTGTGTAGAGAACACAGCATAGAAATTATGTTATAGATTGCCATAAGGGCCTTAAAAGAGCAACACTGTTCAACAGTCACGTTAACTTGGAGCCATTTCATGACTGCAGTATTATAAGGTCCCATCCAATCAAAAAACATGTACTCAATCTCCTGCCAGTGCCCTTGACCAAGGCACCTTAAGATCTGGAGTTGTTCCCCGGGCGCCGGACTGAGGCTGCCCACTGCTCCTCAAAGAGGATGGGTTAAATGCAGAGGACTTAATTTCCCTCATGGGATCAATAAAGTATACAAAATATAAATAAATAAATAAATAAAATTAAATAAATCTGCCCACAGACCTGTTTTGAGACACAGGGCTTGGAAATGTTGACATTCCATTTAGCTGAGTTCTGACTTTTAAAAATATTAAACCCCCAAAATTTGAACATACAAAAACAACCCCACAAGAACATAACACATCCTTCACTGGCCAAGTTTAATGTGCTTAAGTCATTTTTGACCAAGAAAACAGAAACTTATAATACTGAGGCCACGATTTGTCCCTTTAGTAGACAAATATGATGTAATCTTAACTTTCTCCCACTTACTGACGTCAATATTGGTACTTATCAGTAATATAGACTCAAGTCACATGGCTGACACTCAACTTGGACTCGAGTCACAAGTTTGCCAATTTGAGACTTGACTTTTGACTTTACTTGGACTTGAGCCTTTTGACCTGCCCTGATTTGATACACTCCATAAACCAATAATTCAACGTTATACAAGTATATAATTTATAGTCATATCTATATGTATGTTCATCGAATTATATAGTTTATCTGGAAAGTCCGAATGTCAAAACATAAATTGATCCCAATTTTGTCCGAATAAAACACGGCCCCCTATGTGTCTCGACAAACCTCACACAAAACCAGCTGGTGTGAGTCTGCAGCACCTTTGTGGCACACGAAAGGCTGCTGTTCCACATTTGAATTCCCTGCACCAGCGCGGCAGCTTGCCTCCCCACAAGAACGCAGCACAATGTCACCGCATGACTTCCATGAGATTGAAACGTGATTTTTCTGAGGGCGAGCGCGTTATGGCTGCATGTACAATCTGCTCTCTTTAACTTCTGTCAACAGGGGCCCCATTTTCAGTTGCGCATGATGCAAACTGCAGTCAACAGCACACAATGAAAGCCACACAGAGCATGGTAAACATTGTGTTAAAAAGAGAGGGGATTGGTGAGAACAGGGGCCCTGAGGGAATTCTGTGATGCAGAGTGGGGGGGGGAGGATGCATCCTCATGACATCATTGTCCTTATTTTTGTATGATTTATCATTTGCACTGTATATTTGGAAGCTGTGTGAAATCCAGACTTGTAAAAGCGCTGAAGATCGTTTCCTCCTTTTATAACAGACTGTTCCTGGCTGCACAGGCTGGACGAGGTGTGTTTAATTGCACGGAGCTTAGAAAGTGCACATCTTTCAAACTACAGTACAGACAGATGAAATGAACACACTGTTCCTGCTGTCTTCACTCAACCTATAATCTGAAACCTGTTTTTGATGTGCATGTACTAAATGTGTCTACTTCAAGTGTGTAACCTTTGGATAGCCTCTGTGTATTGAATGTGTTGAAATATAAAATTGCCAT
The DNA here is from genome assembly GCA_900312555.1 of Lamprogrammus exutus. Lineage (NCBI taxonomy): Eukaryota > Metazoa > Chordata > Actinopteri > Ophidiiformes > Ophidiidae > Lamprogrammus > Lamprogrammus exutus. The sequence goes on along the minus strand of OMOW01117289.1, from coordinate 3,143 downwards.
GACAAACTGGCTGAGGAATACACAGGGAACTATAAAAATGGATTTATGTGACTTTGTAGTGTCTACACAGGTTCTTAGTTGGTGGTGCTGTTATAGTCTGCATTGTATTGAAAGGTGTTACCAATATTTTGCCCCCTTTTGTATGTGAATAGGTTGGACAACATAAAACAAAAACTCATCAGCTTCACAAAGATGGGATTTATGGCAAAGGTTGTACAGGTGTATCTAATAAAGTGGCCGCTGAATGTATAAACCCAGCAGCACTAAAGTTTCAGCTTTCAGAGCCATGCAAAGTGTTCAGTGCTGAGCTCACCGTCGGTCTGTGACTTGCTGAGGAAGATGGTGCTGGCGCGGGGATGATCCGAGGGATTGTACTCCATAGGCAGATCTGGAGGCAGAGGACAGAGAGCGTTAGTCTCACAGACAGCGAACAGAGTGCATGTTAGAGATTTATTACAAGCTGATGTACATCACCAGTTCAAATGTCAGACAACACGTAAAGGTCATGCTATTTTTTGCTATAGATTAGTTAAAATTGAAGAGAACAACAAATGTCCAAAGCAAGATTTGAAACACAAAGTCAATTACACAGAAGTAAGTTTTATAGAAGAATGGGGGAGCAAACGCATAACTGCAATACATTCTTTTACCCCTTAGAGTCTGGATATTGTTTGTGTTATAGCTGAATATGTTCTTGAACATCTTAACGCCCTTTCAGCCGTAGATGAATAAAGCTGTGGTGCTAAAAGGGAAGCAGAAGACCAAAGGATCTTCGCCACGGTGCCAATATTAGCAATTCTACTGAAATGACTGATCTGTTCAACTGATTAAGGTTGTGTTTAGTTTCAAAACAGATACAAGTCAGAAGTGCACAGAAGTACAAGGGGATTGAGCATTCTTCTGGTATTTATGTTTGTCATTTTCACCTTTATAGAGTAGTTGAGGTCTCTTAACAACTGTTAAGGATATAATTCATAAATTAAGTTACTCAATATAATTTAAGCCATTGAATAATTTAAGACTTCAGGTAAAATTACCATAATTGTAATCACCACCAAGCGTTTTAGCAGAATAACTAAAACCATTCTGGAATGAAACCCATCATTTTTGACTTGATTGTGTGGCATTGGCTGTAGGGGTTAAACTCTCTCATAGGGCCGAGCTGAATGGAAAGACAATCTGTCAGCCAACAGTTTGCTGCACACAGCGCTGTGCAAACGGTGATTTGTAAATCGATGCGCTAAGCAAACACAGCAGCAAGGTATAGATTTGTTTTAAATCATCGCCCTTACAAACACACCAGCAGGGGTAAATCACCGGAGCAGACAGTAGCATGCAACTGAAGCCACCATAAATCACCAGCAAAAGATCGTTGAGCCTTCAGCGGCTAATGAACAGGCAGCTTCACGGTCCAATAGCGGTTTTCAAAGTCAGACTGCAGGCACAGGTACCTGCCACCAGGTGTCCTCTGCCACAAGGTGTTTGCAAGTGTGGTCGAGATAAATGTCTTTTTTCAGACGTTTTAAAACTAGGGACTAATGTCACAACAGAGATAAACATGGCAACAAAAACAAATCCATGCCAGAATGAACAGCAGGTCTGGATTACTCGGCACATTTCTGATTTCTCACTAAAAACAGTTTGTCAAGAAACCAGATTTTAAGACTTCTACATTTAAGAGTGGAATTATGTATTGACCTGCATTTATCACAGTTAAGGCCAACAAAATCATTTAGTTCATTTAATTCTTCAGACTCAAGCTCAAACTCAATCAAGTAAGTAGGCCAAAACATGTTTGTGGGTTTTTTCATGGTTCCATCGTGAACAAGTCAAAAATACAACTTTTTTTCTATTAAGTGTGGCTTCGGATCACGTGTTTTGGCTTACAGTGATTTAGTAGATTCTTCGATGTATTTTGAGCCTATAGATGTTCCTGTTCAGAGCTGTGGTTAGTGACGCAGAGAAACGCTGTTGTTTGATGTGAACTTGCACAAAGTTGTGTGAACTTTACAAGAGAATGGTGCTGTAATTTAATACGTTGAGCAACCTAGAGGAACATTTATTGACATGCAAACGCAAGCAGTGGGTAGGCATTAACCACAAAATCCAATCCTTACTCCTTAATGGCTACAAATGGCTGATAATATTGTAACAATTTAACCAGTCAGTCCTTAGTCAGCTGAACTGAACATAGCAAAGTAAACACAAATCACAGAAAAGTACACTTGTCACGCCTTTTCCCAACTTAGTAACCATGGTTCACGTCGAGAAAGGTCCTGTGAGGTTTGAAGGAAGGAGAATAAGGCATTTCTCTGTCTGTCTGTCTCACACACACCCATACAATGGGAGGTGGTGATCCCACATACAGCTTCCTGGTTTCTTGGATGATGTCAATGAAACAAGAAGGAACAGAAGGGACCAACACCCAGAGACATTAATAGAGAGCAAGAGACACACAAGTGGAGAATAAAGTGAGAAGAGTGACAAACATATAGCCTAGCTGATGTAAAGCTTTAATCTACTTTATATATTAACTAATGATAATCACACAAGCTCCTGAGCAGACCCCACACCACCGAGCCTCTTTCAGAATACAGTATGTTAAATGCAAACTACTGCTATTGCATCTCAGCTCTTTTGAACTCTGTCTTTTTGTGCGAGAGAGCCACTTAGAAAAGCACAAAGGATGCAAACACATGGCCATGATGTAGGACAGAGGAGGTACACGGTGCTGAATAAAAGATGGCTGTGCGAGAACAAGCAAAGAGCGGTGAGGGAGCAACGCAAAGTGGTTTAGTCATGTTGCATTGTGAGAATAAATGCTGGTTAGACAACACACATGCACAGGATCAGCAAACCAAAAGCAAACTACTTCTTCTTATTTCCCAAAGATGTAAAGGTTTCTAAGACAGGAAGCTGCCAATCCACAGAACCAGGGTGTGTGTCTTTCTCCACCACGGGCTGGTGTCGGTGACCTCTGGTGCGGCTCCGCCCTCTTCACCGCCGCCTTTCTACAAGCTGGGAAAGACCGCGATCACCCAACTTCCTGTGTTTCAGGAAGTGGGGGGGGAAACGAAGCGGGGGACTGATGGTTACACATACACAATGGTAGGGGGGTAGGCTGAGGAAAGCGGGGACAACTC
>OMOW01117287.1:5063-17628 GCA_900312555.1 Lamprogrammus exutus | reverse complement strand
ACTTACAATATTTTACTATATCTGAATTGTTGACAAAACCATTTATCTATGTACCAAGTTAATAGCTTACATTGTATACACGTGGATAGAGCAGAGAAGCTTCGACACAAACGTGCACGTTCCTTAACCGCAGCAGCCAAACCCCTACCAGCTCCACACAGATGCATGTTGTCACTAACTCTCTTATTTGTTACCAGAAACCCTTTGGTTCCTGAAATAGCTGGTAGAAATGGACGACCGGGAATGCCCCCCCTCCCCCCAACTCTGTGGTCCCTTCAGCTGTCAAGAGTCAGCCTGCTGGGGAGGGGGGGGTGCAGATTAAGGATGGATAAGAAGTATGGACACTGTGATCTAGTATGGCTACGAATAAGTAAGAGCCTCCAGTCAAAGAGGAGGCAGCTTGGAAAGGCCACTAGCCTCTTTGGTAAATATAGTGTGGAGCAATAAGCACCCACGCCCTCTTCTCTGGACCTTTACACTTCTTGAAGAATGCACACCCCCGTGTCATTTGGCCCACATGGTCTAACCATGCCAGTAATGCTCTGGAGAGAAGAGCTAGTGGCAGTGTGCCAGGAGATTTAGACAAGATATCTGAACGCAGACATGGTGTCTACTACGTCTGCAGTCTCAGTGCTTTCTCCTTCAATACTCAGAAAGACCAAGGATTCACAGAGGACAAATCAAAGCAGTACATTTTCTCTCCAAGGCTGCCTGAGCAAAACAAAATACATACCAGCATCCACGATTGATCTACAGTATTCTTATGATATCAACAATGTGCCAGTGATGTTTATCCTCTCATCAGTTCTGATCACTTACCAGTTTCTCCATTTCTTGCTCACGCAGCCTCTCCTCCCTCTGCCAGCGGTGGTATTCTAACAGCTCCTCCTCATTGTCACTGATTTCAGAGATGCTGTTCTTTCGTTCACGGGTTCGAGGCTTCAAAAGACTGGTGTCGTTGTTGGAGGACCCTGTGGTGGTCGTGCAGGAAGCCTTCCTTTGGCTACAAGGGCTAGCAAGAGGAGAGGAACCAGGCAAAGAACCCAGGCCTAAGGTGAGGGTACTGCCCAGGCCAGGCCTCATCTGCCTGCTTCCAGTCTCCCTCTCTGGGCCAGCGGATGGCAACGGACTTTGGGCACGCAAGGCCCTCACAGTCTCCCCTCTTGAAGAAGTTGTGAGTTTGCGTTGGCCCTGGGGGCTCTCAGGAACAGGTTTACCAGTAAGGAGGGAAGCTGAGCCCTGTGATCCAAGGACCCCCCTGTGGGACATGTAAGGGCTGTGAGGTGGAAGTTCTCTCAGGCTGGTGGATCCGTTTGGCTCTGGAGTCCTGAGCCTTTGCTGAGGGACATCTCCATGAGAAAGGTGCTGGCCCTGCTCTCGCATGGGACTGGGAGGTCTCTTCTGTAATGGAGAACCTCTTAGCCGAGGGCTAGATGGAGCTACGGGGGGGAATTTGATGGGGGATGGTCTCTGACATGAGCTAGTGTTTTCTGTGTCCTGTCCTGAACCTCTAAAAGGGGGTGTGGGGCTTGATGTGGCCTCTGCCCTCACATTCCTATGAGGCTTTGGGCTCTCCAGGGCCCTCTGACCAGTGCCAGCACCACTTGAGGCCACAGACAGAGAGGTCCGTGGATGGGGGACAGGCCTGTGGTGGGCAGGAATGGACCGGGCAGGAACAGGAGGGGTTTTGTCGCCCAGGTTCTGGCCGCTGCTATGTTTAGCTGCTGAACTGGAGGAAAAGAGTAGGGAAGTGTTTTCATAGTTGGATTCATTTGGGAAGGATGCAGGACTGCTTTGAGGGGAGCTGTCTCTTCCATTAAGAATTGTTGGGAGAGAGGATTGGGTCAGTTTACTGGACGAGGTCTGGGAACCCTTTAGCACCAGGGAGTCCTGGAGGTCCTTCGCTATGTTGTTGATCCTGGAGCTGCTGTCACTGGATACAGACTGATGGTTGCCATTCAGGACAGAGTCTGCAGAAGGGAGACACAAACACTTGTGCCTGAGCATTCCTGCTGAATAACTGAAGTGGACGAGCACACTAAAAAGACAGTTGCAAAAACACACACACAAGCTTACACACAAACATAGTGGGGGGGAAGCGTCTTTTGCTGTCTTTCTGTTGACCTCAGGTCAGTATCGTAAGACAAACAGGGTGTAGCTCATAAAAAGAAACAGACACACACTGTATCTTGAGCAGCCTACATAGTGATATATGTTCTACAGTATGGATCCAGTCCAAACCCAGCCTGTGGGGATGTTGTGTTCCTCAGCTGTGTTGTAATCCTACAGGGATCTGGAGAGACTAAATATAAAAGCTACAGGCCTATAGTTCATTCAGAGCAGACGCAATCAGGGCCCACACAGGAAAGAGTGGGCCTTACACAGTGGGCTGGGTGTGGCGCCTCACAGGGCACAGCCAGCCAGACCAATAAGGTCAGAGGAGAATGGATTTTAAATATCATCATCACACACACACACCCATCACAGCAGGCAATGGCCCAGAATTATAATATACATGGGGTCACTTTAAACATTTACTGTAATAATTGCATCTAAAAAAACCAAACACGCTTTTGTCTCCATACATTTTCAATACGTGTAACAGAAATGTTTCTTTCACAATGGGGTCACAACTGAAGTGAAGACCATTCGCTTTTGAGTGAACCAGTTTATAATGTAGGCCACCGCTAATTGGTCTTGAGGAAGCTATTTTCTGCATCCTGTCATAGTGACCAATATTTCAGTCAAACTAGAAAACCGTCAGAATGGAGAGAGAGTTGGCACACACCAACGAAGCTCACAAAAATATGTCTACAAAAAAATATCTACCCAATTTAGGGTCTTTACCGGTAGGATGGGTTCTTGTCGCGCCGAGTCCGTGGCTTCCTCCGGGCAGCATGCTCTTCATCCTCAGGGCTTCTTCTGGATGGTTGAAGCGGAAAAAGGCCGACTGACCAAAACACAGCATGCACCCTGCCGGGGGTGGGGGGGAGAAGACCATGTGGGTGGCAAGCTGTCAGTCATAGGCTCATATCTCTTTGACGATGGAGATGCAGTAACAAACAAAACTGGTTGACTTATATCAGTTTTTAGCATATTTTTACACACTGGTATTAGTTTTATTTGATCTTTTTAACATATCTTATTCATATTTAAGAACCATGAAGGATTGGTATTGAATTTCTAACTTCAATCGCCTCTCTGATTCTGCTTAAAATGAGGCAACAACAAAAGATTTACCACATTAAATATGTCTGCATTTTTTTTCCAAAGGCTGTTACATAAAAGAATTTCATAATAATCTCCTTTCCAACTGCACGTTAAAGCGATAAAAAGATGGAAGCACTTAAGACCAGATTTGTTGTAAAGTTTCTGGAATGTAAACCACAGTCCAACCTCACATGTGGCAGAATTATGAGGACTAAGAATAAAAATGAGAAGAGAAAGGATTCTTAATATCTCAAAGGCTCTGCTGAATACTGTTCATCTAAAGATGATCATTTTTCACTGTTCATTAACAAACCTGGTCAATTGCACATATTTTTATTATCTGTCGGCAATACTTTCATCTTCTAATGTATAAAAATAGATAAACTGAGCAGTTTGACTCACTTGTGCTTAACCAGTGAGTGAAATCAGCTGCTTGTCCTTCCCTGCATTTCCATTGCTTTGTATATTTCCAGAGTCACACGCTGAAGTTTTATCTTCAGTTGTGGATGTTCCTCAGTGAGTTTAAAGTTTCTTTCACCCTCCAAACTGAAGTCATACGTCCATAGTGGCAATAATGACAGAAAAAGAGGAATAAAAAGAGGCCTGGCCAGTAGCCGCTTGTGTTCTTCATAATCCCAAATAAGCAATTTTCTCCATTTAAGCAGTGTTTCAGGACCGTCCTTCGAATGAAGCTAAGCTTGAAGTATTCTTGGTCAGCAGCTGCTGCCTCCACACACACTCATACACACACACACACCGTCTGGTCACCAGGATTCAAGTGACATTATGGTGTAGCTGTTGGCTTGGAGCCCATGGGCAGGGGAGTGAAGGGGGGTGGTGCTGCATGCATGTATGCAAGCAGGCACGTTACTGGAAGGTCATGGGACTGTGTACTTAACATGTTGTCCACTTTGCCTTCACTTTAGACATGTTGACACTCCGTAGGCACCAATTTATTTTACAAAGAGAAATACAGTATTTTTTTAAGTCTTCATCTGGGTGGGACACATTGTGAAAAACGTCTAATTTGTCTCTCTTTATAATAAATATAATGAAGTAATAGATATAAGAAAAGATTTCAACCCTTACTTAGGCTGTGTTCCACTACAAGGCCTAAATGAGTGTGTTTTCTCATTCATAGTTTCTTTATTCAGTCTTTTTGAAACATTCCTGGGGTCCATATTTCAGGTTGAATGGAAATCTATTACAGCTCTGGAATATGTAACGAGACAATTAAAACGCTCCTCATTTTAACAAAGATAGAATATCAAATATTGTGTGATAGGTTGTTGATGAAGTCTAACAAAATAATTGACATTATATTGCAGTGAAAATATCAAGGTGTTCAACTGTAAATTTCCTTTACAGCAGTAGATACAAATTTATCTTGGGGGGACTTTGTTATGATGGCCGCTTATTCTGATGATTGTTACCTTGTGACAGACGAACTGGTTTGGTGATGGGGAGCCCATCCACAGAGCACTGGTTCCCACATGGGTGCAAGGTGATGCAGCCTGCCTGGTTTTCAATGTAGCAGTGCTGAGCTGAAATGCCGGGGCCTTGTAGAGGGATATCAGTCTTACCGCTACCCAGGGTGGTTGTGCCTGCAACAAGAGCACACACGTTCCCAGCATCAGTTACTGGAGATCCTTACAGGCCCGTGAATACCTTTGTGAGGTATTCTTAGGTCTGCGGTTCAAAGCCAGAGATGAGGGGCGCTGATCTGAGATGTCACGGCCACATGGGCAGAGTCACACAGACTCAGCAAGAGGCTGAATGTGGCACAACAGGTGCTGGTCTCCAGAGATGTGTTGAGCCTGGCAGATGACAGACATTTACCCTGGAGGATTAATGAGACGATCCACTGTTTTTGTGCTCAGAATCTGATTATCAGTTGCAATGGCTGAGAGAACAATACACAGTGGTGCAAGACATCAAAGCCCTCTTAACCAAAAACCGCTTAAACCCACCCAGCCATGCACGAACACACACCACCCATTCCTACAGAACGCCACAGAGGAAATGCAGCTCAAAGAAAATCCCAGAGGGCTTTGCTTGAGGTTCCCAATCCTTTGGGCCTCGACGGTGTCACCTCCCTCCTCCCTCACTGTCTGTCTGTGGTGTCTAGGCTCAGTATGAGGCAGATAGTGCAAGAAAATCAAAGATGAGGGTGCAATTGCAACTGTGTGTAACGAGTACTCGTGTCATCATTTGCCTTACGATAACTGAAAACTCAACTTTTTGGAGACTACCTAACCTCAAATATACATCAACCGTTGTTCATTTACCATGGCCACAATCATTCCCTAAGCATAACCAAGTAGTTGCCCAAATCTAACCTTAACAATAGGGCTACAAGAGCAAGCAGTCACACTGTTGTTGCTTGTTAACCCAGTTTGGTTTTCAAACTGACTCGTTTTAATGAGATTGTTTATGTGAGTGTCCATATCACTCATTCCTTTATGATATGAACTGCAGCATAGTCGCAAGCAAACAGTTGTATCACGTTAAATCCTAAACTGTAAGCAATGATGCAGCTTATGTTTTTCATGAAAGACGTGGCAAAAATACATATTGACAAGTCATTACTGTAGTGCATTCACCAAATACATAAGGTTACAAAAACACACACACAGGTCTTCACCTTCAGACAGTGGCAGCAAAGTGATGGCTGTGCTCAAGCGGCCACTTCCCAAACTAACCAGGTGGGGGCGCTCTGCTTGAAATTTCAGGGACTTGCCGGTCTCAAACAGGTCTAAAGCTGTACTCTGTCAAAATAAATTCAGTTAAAAATCATCATTACATTGGAAAATGTATTTTTCTACATACATCACACTATTTTGTAACACATCTTGGGTGTGGGCGTGTAGTTTTGAATAGAATGGTAACATAACACAAAGATGTTCAGTTGGTCTTCATGCTTGCTTGCTCAAAATTTTTCAGTAATAATACAAAATATATACATTTTTCATGCATGAGAAGAAAAGAAGGAATGAAAGGTGGTGAAAGGTATATGGAAGGAATGGCAGGAATTAAACCAGCATCTGTACATGATAATAATAATAATAATAATAATACATTTTATTTCTATAGCACACTTTAAAATCCAAACATAAAGCTCAGGACTGCCAGCTGTGCATTCGTTTTGACCGACAATAGTTCATGATATGTACAGGGACCTTCCAACTGGTATATGTCAGGAAAACTACACACAAAGTCAAAGTGTGCGAAGCGTCAAAGTAGGAGAGAGCCGTTAACTCCACATGAGACAGATGGTCACCATGCATAATGCATTTCTTCCAAATTTTAAAGATGTACACTCAACATAAGGTTGTAAATAAGACAAATCATGCTCATCCTGACAGTTGATAGTAATAAACAGATTTGGTTGATGCTATGTGAGCTTGTTAAGCTGATTTATTGCTTAATCCATGCTGACACCATTCTCCTCTGAGTAACAAGCTGACACACAGCAGATTTAAGTCTGAAATCAATTACTCTCCATTTAGCGTCATATCAGCAGTAAAAGGCCTCTGAGCGTAATGAAAGTAATGACTCACCTGTAAGACCTGGTGTGTCTGTCGCCCCTGATCCCCTCTATTCCTGCTCAGCCCGTCCATGTCAGCAGATCTGTCTGACACATGGAGATCCTGAAGCACACAGAGAGGGGACAGCGTGAGGATGAATGGAGCGCTGGGAATACTGCTACTACAGCTGTACTACAATAGGAACAGTGATCTCCTTAGAAACCCTTCTGCCCCAGTTATAATCCCACGTGACACAGGCACCCTGTCGGAACCATTATAGTGGGTCATTGTTTCTTCATAGCCAGCAAGACAGAGTGAAACATCAAGAACATGGCACCGCTTTATGCCTCCGTCTTATCAAGGATTCCAGGTTGACACATTAGAGATGAGAACGAGCTGCTTCAGTCGGTATTTGACTACAAACCACCGTATCCTGTTATGTTTAGAACTCTAATAATGAATAATAACAGTGTCATTAATCCTCAGTGGAGAAAAACAGATTCAGAAGGACATAGAATGAGAGAAAAAATAGACAAGAAAAGGAGGAGGGAAAGACGGAACAAAGCAAGGAAAGAAGGAGAGCAGAAACGAGGGAATGGGGAAAGCACGGAAGGAAGGAAAAGGGAAAGTAATAACAAAAGAAATAATCTAATGAGAAAAGAACGAACTAGAGCAGGAAGGAGAGATGCGATGAAAAGAGAAGCAAAGAAAGGCGAAATAAAGGAATGAGGAAGAAAAGAAGGGAAAACAATTCGGAGGGAAGGATCACATTATCGTACAATCTTCATGCTCAAAGGAATTCTGTGAAGTAACTCTACCTACAGCTGTTGTGGAGTTACAAGTACAAAGTGTGTTTGTGTGTGTGTGTGTGTGTGCCACAGGTGCTGTAGCCGTCAGGGGTCAGGTCATTGCTTCCACCACTGAGTCACTGTGACTCACACACAGATCCTGCACACACATGTTTACAGACAAATGCTGCTGATTAGATCCAGCTGGGGGCACATAATGTTCACCTCAGGCGAGAGGGAAACTACCAGACATGCCTTATAGACACAAACACACACACACACACACACGAAGACACATCAGCTGCCCAGATGACTCACCGTATTTTCCTGCTCAAAGCTGATATCCACGTCTTTCACTATCGCCCTCACGAGTTTCTTGTACTGAAAACTTGGCTGTTGTTTCAGCTCAGCATACCAAACACAACTAAAATAGACACAACTGTCTAGCATCTATTGTGTCTACCACAATGAGGTACTGTCTCTCTCTGAAATAACCCGAAATCTGTCATTTGTCATTTAAATTCTAAAGTGATATGTTATCAAACTGTGAACATATGAGATCAAGTGGTGTATGAAGTAATCTCATCATTTACTTAAGTAACAGTCGTCGTAACAGTAGTAGTAGCAGTAGCAATAGCAGCTGTTTACAGTACAATCTTCTCATGTATTAAGTGAAAGCATGCAAAGTGAGGTAAAGGTTAGGTTTAAACAAAAGAGGTGAACATTTTGCTTCTCTAGTTTAGACCCGAATTCATATTTTCAGATCAGCTGATGAAGGAAAGGAAAGGAAAGGAAAGGAAAGGAAAGGAAAGGAAAGGAAAGGAAAGGGACATTAATAAATAAGGAAGGACAAGGGGAAGGTAGGAAGGAAAAATAAGGGAGGCAAGAAGAAATGAGGGAAGGAAGAAAGTGAAGGAAGGGAGTACAAAATTAAAGAAGAGGGAAGGAAATAAATAAATATGAATACTGCAAAGAAAGAAGGAAACAATGGAGGGCAGAAGAGAGGAAAACCAAAGGGAGGGATAAACAGAAATAGAAAGATGGCAGGACATAAATTAAGAAGCAGTGACAAAAGGAGGAGAGGAAAAGGAAGGAAGAGGGAACGAAAGAAATTGAAGAAAGACGATATTCATGTTGAATGTAAGATGTAATAGATAAGATCTGAGTTTGCATAGTATTTAATTGACTCTACACATTTGGGGGGGTGTATGTGTACTAGTGTCTCAAAGTTCTACTTAAGTACATTAAGTCCTTACTTAGTTTTCCCCTCCACTGAGATCTCCTCATTAAGATTATGTCTGTTCCACACATGATTGCCAGGAAATGAGCTCAATCACACACCAACACATGACCATTACACCGAGAACAAACACTTCACGGCTTTGTCCCTTGCTGATGACATCACTGGTTTGTTAAAAATTCTCAAAAATAGCCCAAAACTCACACACGGCTCAGCTCCAAGTTTAACCCTGCGTGGCTCTTTGGAGACAACGGGGCCGTTCTTATCTGTGTCTGATGTCACTCCAGACGAGGCTAAACCACGATACTGAATGTGACAATCACGTCCAGTGTGTGAGTCTGAGAGGACCCGATGACACAGAGAACAGACCGTCCCCCTGTCCAGCACTGACACTGGACCCCTCACGCCTCTGCTGTCAACGCTGGCACTCTCTTGAGCCCACAGCCACGCACTCAGACCCACAAATGTGTCACTGAACGTGTATGACTCAAACCACACGTACGGACACATATACTCATATACTTCGCGTACACACCCAGGCGAGAGAGTAGACCCGAGCATGCAAAGACAGGCCCTTCCACTGTAACCTGTGATTATGGGGGCAGTCGTGCCCTTCAGAGTTGCCACGAGCTTCTGAAAATAGACACCGCAGCCAGCCACACAGTCTGGGCTGCTACTTTTAAAGAGAAATGTCTGAGAGGGAACGCTGAAGAAGTGGAGGAAGGCGCAGAAAACGCAAAGTGTAAAACGATGAAGTTAATAAAAGAGCTTGCTATTCAATAAAGGAAAACACGACAGAGAAAACCATTAACATGTCAACAGTTGTTACAGAGGCTTACTTGTACTTACTTCCCCAACACACATGAAGTTCTTACCATTCCTTTACTCTTACACAGTCCAGACAGTGGCCAGGTCCATGGGTTTCTCTGCAGATTATTAATCCTTAGAGCAATGTCCACATTATTGTTTACGTCTTCCTCCAAGCTTATTTCATTCACTCACTGAGCGCCCTCTGTTACTTCCCTCCTCCCCCAACCCCTCTCCTCCCCATCCCGGTGCAAAGTTACACCCCTGACACGCACCAGAGGAGGACACAACATCAGCGGTGCTCTCCAAAATGTGATCACAGCTCAGACCAAAGGTAGTCATTTTTTCCTTTTATTTTCGCTGAAATATAGTCTTCGTAAAACCCTATGGGTAAAGAATCTCCCTAAAAGCTCAAACTTTCCAGAATGGAGAGGCTCAAAGGGTCAAAGTTCAGATCCTCCTCAGAGAACCAGAGATGCTTTCTCTCCAAGAGGATTTTCAATAGGTGGAAAGATGAGATGATCAGAGGCTGTAAACCAGTTGTGTCTGTTGGTAAAGCAGGTGTTAACACTCCAGCAGGTTGAGGGGATCCAGGGAGGAAATAACATGTGGCGTAGGCGTAGGAGATGGAAAAGACCTTGTGTCCTCATAGCTGACTTCCTACTGCTGATGTAACAAACTGGAAAAGGGGGGGTTTCCATTTTGGAAAACTGTTGAATAACAATTTAATAACAGCATAACGTAGCACACTGGATTATAATGGAATGTCTGTGTTTGGTACATCAAAGATGGCTGGACAGAGAATGACTACGTTCCACAGGAAGCCAGCGAACACATGTGAGCCATCTTCTCAGACATCCCACAGGAACGATTTGGCGGAAGGACGGAGAGAGAGAGAGTGGGAGAGAAAGGAGAAGAAAGACCCCAGGACTGATCTCTCCAGGCTTTTCCCATGGCCGAGGCCAAAGGGAAGATAGGGGAAATGAAGCAGATGATGAGTCACAAAGGAGTATAAACAAACAAACAAATACAGGCAGCTAAGTAACCAGATGGAGTGGAGAGAAGCCCGTAGTCAAGGTGGACGCCGGGTCAGTCAGACCCTGTGATGACGTGGACGCTACAGCTGAGGGGCTGAAACGATGGTGAGACAGAACTGATAGTAGAAATGTCCCAGTCGTGTACTGTAGGTTTATCGGAGCTGTGGGAAGATGATAGATGTCGACAAGATGTGTACTTTAGGCAACTGCACAGTATGTGTGTGTGTTTACTCATCACACTAATGTGAGGATTCCCCACTCCTTCTTGAAGTTTGTGCCTGTGTAAGGTGGGAGGCTCAGATTGTACAACGTGTACTGAATTTGGCAGGCACGCAAGACTACCAGGGGTCTACCTTTGCTTGTGGAGGTATCGTCTTGGACATGGTATGATGGTAAACAGGTGGACGAAAGCAAAACTGCAACCTGGTACAGAATGAAGTGTGTGGGATAGTAAAGACTATGAGAGTCTAAGATCAAGACTAAATAAAGCAGCATAAATTCAACATTAAACACCTGCGTGTGAGTAATGTTGTGGGAGTCTGATGAACTCCCGGGAACCATCAGCATTTCCTCTACTTGAGACTGGAGATTAGAGAAGAAGACTATGGACCACAGAAGAAGACTAGGGACTAGAGAAGAAGATTTGGCACTATAGAAAAAGACTATGGGCTAGAGAAGAAGACCGGGGACTAGAGAAGACGACTATGGACTAGAACTGGAGCTCCCAGTCTTAAAAAGGGAAAAGGAAATTAGTAACCCTGAGTCAAGCTTCACAGACTCCACTTCCTCTCAGCTGCATTCCAAACCCTGACAGGCAGACCAAAACATGACCTTCACCCGAACATTTGCCTTAACCTAAACATGACCAATTGTTAGTTGGAGGTTACCAATTAGCCATGACGGCACAGATAGTTGAAGGCTTTACTCAGGCTGGAAAGAACATTAGAAGGTTGAACTCCAGGCAAGAAAGCCTCTTTACCTGAAGGACGAGTGATAAAAAGGTGATTCATGTTCCAGAAAGTATTTATCCCACGGCTGCCACTGCTAGTATGCAAGATACTCACGGTCTCATGTATTGTAACAAGAACACGACGACAGAAAGTGGTAGCTTACGTCATGTGATCAACAACATACTGTGCAGCATGACTCCAGATACACAAGAATGGCCAAGAGTGACAACAACAGGAAATGCCTGATATTCCCAAACCTCCTCAAGGGAGCCATCAGTCAACACACAAACCACTTATGTCATTTTTTCCCCCCACCTGTTGAACACACAAACACATCATTGCTCATTTTTGCCATCTTAATGTTATGGATGTACTCACTCAGACACGTTTGCTCCTCTTACTTCTGTGGGAAAAACTTCATCAGCCTGTAAATCCACCAAAGCACATTACTGAACGTATGAGCCCCAGAGGCAAGCCTGGTCTCACACACATGAAAGTGTCCATTCACAGAGCCTGCTGGGTTTAGCTCATAATCTGAGCTCTGTCTCACTCTCTCTCTCTCTCTCTCTCTCACACACACTCACGGTGTGAGGAATAACTGGGCCACATTAGACTGGAGACCCTGAATGTAAACTGCTACAATAGACTCATTATCTCTCTTTTTCTCTATCACTCACTCACTCACTCACTCTCTCATGCTCACACATGCATTCTCTCTTCCTCCCACGTGTACACACACACACAGCATGCAAACATTTTTTGTTTCTCATTACCCCAGCTGGTTATGAGCACATCCTCTCATCTGCGAAATCAGTTAAATCAAAACCTTTGCTGAGTCAAGGAATTCTCCAAACTCTTGGTAGGGAAAAGTCTCTCCGTTCTGTCCTTGGAGCGTCATGTGCCGTCTCTGCTGCCAGTTCACTGTTGAGAACTGTCCTTGGAGCGTCATGTGCCGTCTCTGCTGCCAGTTCACTGTTGAGATGAATCACACGGTGCATCTACATAC
>OMOW01117286.1:3529-14306 GCA_900312555.1 Lamprogrammus exutus | reverse complement strand
CTCTTCAGATCTTGTTCTATTGGATTTAGGTCAGGCGAGCGTGGTCAATGGTATCAATTCCTTCATCCTCCAGGAACTGCCTGCATACTCCCGGGCATTGTCTTGCACCAGTAGGAACCCAGGACCCACTGCACCAGCGTAGGGTCTGACAATGGGTCCAAGGATTTCATCCTGATACCTAATGGCAGTCAGGGTGCCATTGTCTAGCCTGTAGAGGTCTGTGCGTCCCTCCATGGATATGCCTCCCCAGACCATCACTGACCCACCACCAAACCGGTCATGCTGAACGATGTTACAGGCAGCAACTGAACTCTTATCTTGTATGTTATAGATCCAGGATAAAATTGTCATTTGTTTCTAGTGGTCATCATTTGGTCCATATAGCAAAGAAAACTCCTGAACACAATGTGTGTAAAATCACATGTTGCTTCAAATGATGTGAAGAGGAAGATGATTTGGTGAGCTATGGCTAATCAAAGGTAGAAGTAACCACGCTCATCTATTCCCCTCTGGTTCTAGATCAATCAAGAGATCAATAGATGACCATGTGGTTCAGAACTAGTTTGGCTCGTGTTCATGAACCACTCCAGAGTTCACTTCTGACAGGACCAAGAACGCCTCTTCTAACTGTGCATTTGTTTAGGCGTTACTGCCTGTATCAAATGTGACAGCAGCAGCCAGGCTTTGATATTTGGTAGTGGGCAGGGCTACATTTAGATCACAGGTTTGTACCTTTAAATGAGGCTTCATGGGTTTAAGGTGTCACCCATGCTGCACCAGTACGTGATGAATTTCTCGGTGAAGCTCACCTTTTTCTGACTGATTAACAATAGAAACAGCATTTTCCTTCTTTTAAAATCATCTTTCACTTCTTTCTTCACCACCCTGCTCTTCCTCTCCCCTAACTTCTCCCTCTGTTTACTTTGTTCCTCTTTTTCCCTTTCATCATCCGCCTCTCCTCGCTCTTTCATGGTGTCCTGCTGTCGCGTGTAAACATGACTGTGCGCTGAGCCAGAGGGTTTGACTCCTGTCAGCATCTCCACTGCTCACACCTCAGCCCACTGATATATGTGAAGATATTATTTGCTTTGCTCCAGAATGTGTAATGCCATTTTTGTGAGTGTGTGTGTGTTTAAGTTCAACAATATCCATGGATGCTAACCAAAAACGAATGCTTAACCAAATACTATATATATATACAAGATATACTGTATACTGTACACACACACACACACAAACACACACATATATATGTATATATGTATATACAGTATATATTATACCATACAACAGTAGCAGCAAACATAAAGATTAAAATGTAAATGTAAATGTATGCCTGTATAGGTTAAGGTCTGACAGAATGCATTACCTTAAAGCCTGGATTCAGATAAACTTACAAATATCTGTTCAACAAAGCCAGCAAGCAGGCTAAGTGTTTAAATATAGAGACAATTGACTTAATGCTTCATTCATGCCGTGTGTTCAAGCAGATTTAATCACACACAGTAAGGAAAACACTGAGGACAGAGACAAGAAGCAGACAGGACAAGTTTACTGTCCACAAGCTGTCCCACATTTCCCCTGTTAAGACCCTGTCACACCAGTATTTATAACGAAAAACACAATTTTTCACCAAACTGAATTAATTTGAACTGAGTCACAAACACAGAACTTAGTTCAAGACAGCAAAGCAAAACCACAGCAGAGAATTCAAGACGTGTAACACGGCCTCTAGCAGTCACTATTGTCTTCTTTCTGCATGAAAACAGTTAAATTTACTGATAAAGTACTGATAAATTTTATTTGACAGTTTTTAAACAAATTGTTTCAAATTCTTCCCAAAGACAGATCATGAACATTTTTCAACATTATTCTTACTGAAATCACATTGTATGAACTTTAAGAATTGCTTAACATTTATTATCTGTTTTTCATGTTATTTTCTATGGCATATTGTTGTCTCCAAATGTTTAATGTTTGAGGATAACATTTCTCAGGTTTTAAGAAACTGATGCATTCCAGTTGCATTCCCTTAAATTCCAGCAGAGGGCAGTTACCACTGTCACCCATCAGTGACAAATATTTCCTAACATTAATAAGGCCATTACTAGTGATCACACTGGAGGCATTTTTAGCACCAGAGGGCAACCATCTTTCACTGCTCACTGACTTTATATCTAAACTGAGGTAATATCTTGGGCGGGTAAGCGTTTGAGCTTGAATTGGGCCAGAAGTTTGGAACCTGACCCAGACCTGTAACCCAAGAGGGGTTACTGTAATATTTGAACAGAACCTGATCACAGTTTGTGTCCAAGTCCAACCTGGCTCTACACAGAGCAGAGGGCTCTGAAACCAAAACCAAGTTTATCCCAACCTATACCCGACCAGTAGGCAACTGGAGATAACTTGACAATCTTACAACAGAGTCGATTCATCATGATCGATAAACAAAATCGGTATTTGCCTGATATCAGAAAAAATCTTGTCATAATTTTGGATAAAAATTGGTTTCACTTCCACTTTAATGACTTCATTTATCATCGTCCAACTCCATTCTCTCACAGACGTGAGATGTGTGGACCGAGGTGCTTTGTCAACCTGAACATGAAATTTTTAACCTGACCCAAGCCCAATGTGTGGACGCAATAGTAAATTCCGAAACAATTGCAGCCAAAATGGCCGTTCGTGTGCAAGGTCATGCACCACTTGAAATCTGAAGCAATGTAGTGACGCAAATGCGCCTCCATCAACAATTGGAGAAACAAATAGGCAAAAGAGGACGTGTGTGTGTGTTGGTGACTGAACCGGAAACAATTTCATGGTGGATTTGGACATGTTTGAGTGCAACCTAAATGATTTCTTGAAGTCCTACAGTGCCACTGAAAGTCCAAGCAGGGAGGCAGATTTAGGTGAGTGTCATGCATAGTCGCCACAAACGCGCAAGAACCACAAACGCCTGGAAAGGCAGACGGTCTGTTTCAGAGGCAGCCGTGGTCGCTCCAAGCATGCAGCAGGCCTTAGAAACAATGTTAGAGGTCCTGTCAGGTTTGGACAATCATGTCAAGTTGTTGTCAGTGTTAGTGTGAGGTCTGGGGTCGAGTAACTTCTGTAATGTTGTCCCAAAACAGGCAGGGCACCTTTGTAGTTGATTCCAAAATGTTTAAAGCATTTTGCTGCTTTGACTTTCACATGGCGCATTTCTGGAGGTGCTTCAGCTCTGATCAGAAGAACAATCCTTGTCCAATCACAAATGATGAGGGGTGTGACTTCCAAACTGAACGGTCCACAATAAAAAGGATCAAACGTTAATGCTAAAAGCTCCCACTGATTATTAGCACATCTACTTCAGCAGCAGACAGTTGGCTAACACCCAATAATGTGTGGTATGTTATTATTATTGTATATATTATGTGTTGCCCAGTAACAGCAACACACATATTACTGCTAAAAACATGTACATGTGTTTTTTAGGCATACAGTGGGATCGTCACTTAACAATTTCATCAAAACATCACTCAGCCTAACCACACAGCAAGAATCTCGCAAGAATTCATCTCACCACAGAAACCTGCCAGAGCATCACTGCACCTTGTGCAGGACATAAAGGAAATCTGAGTTTGGGTTTTTCCAGAACATTTTTCTTCAAAATGAAGCAGCAGCGCAGGTCTGGTGCAGCAAAATATGCTACTTCTGCAGCTACTACCTCGGTATGACATGATGAATTTGGGTGTTGTGAATCTTTGCGGTTGGGATAGGATTAAAAATAGCCGCATGCACACAGACATACATACATACACATGCACACAGAGCACATGCACCTGTACAGGAAGAACCCAATGCATTTGTTAAATAGCAGTTGATTTGTGGCAGTGATGAGGAAGTGAGAAACGGGGCTCAGGTGAATTCCATCAGCTCGACTTGAACCCTCTAATAATAGTCGACAAACTGAAACCAGCACTGCATTAGCACCAATTTACTGAGAAATCAGTCACACACACACAAACACACAAACTGTGGCCTCTCTTTAAAGGCCATGTTCACCCACAGAACTTTAGTCAAACTGCTTCCTCCTTATATTCACTTGATTCGTTTTGAATGTGAAAGATGCTAATTGCTCTGATTCAGCAAGATAGTAAGTTAGAATTTCCATACAACTGTTCTGTGATGAAAAATTCTTCTTCCTCTTCTTCTTTCGGCTGCTCCCGTTAGTGGTCGTTAGGGATCCTCATACAATACCACACCTCCTCTCTCTGCCCCGTCATATGCTTTCTCAAAATCCACAAACACTCAAAGACACAACTCCTTCTGACCTTCTCTATACTTCTCCCATCAACATTATCAAAGCAAACATCACGTCTGTAGTGCTCTTTCCTGGCATGAAACCATACTGCTGCTCACTAAACATCACCTCTCCACTTAACCTAGCTCCCACTACTCTTTCCCAAAACTTCATGCTGTGGCTGATCAACTTTATACCTCTGTAGTTACTACAGCTCTGCACATCACCCTTATTCTTGAAACCCGTACCAGTACACTTCTTTTCCACTCCCCAGGCATCCACTCACTTTCCAAAATTGTGTTAAACAATCTAGTTAAAAACTCCACTGCCTTCTCTCCTAAACATCTCCCTGCCTCCACAGGTATGTCATCTGGGCCAACTGCCTTTCTGCTCTTCATCCTTTTCATAGCTGCCCTCACTTCATCCTTGTTAATCCATTGCACTTCCTGATTCACAATCCCCACACCATCCAACCTTCTCTCTCTCTCATTTTCTTCATTCATCAGCTCCTCCTTCCACCTTCTCAACACACTCTCCTCGCTTGTCAGCACATTTCCATATCTATCCTTCATCACCCTAACCTACTGCATATCCTTCCCAGCTCGATCCCTCTGTCTAGCCCACCGGTGCAAGTCTTTTTCTCCTTCTGTCCAACCTCTCATACACCTCGTCATATGCCTTTTCCTTAGCCTTCGCCACCTCTCTCTTCGCTTTACTACATCTCCTCATACTGCTGTCTACTTTCTTCATCTCTCTGAATATCCCTCTTCTTCTTCGCCAACCTCTTCCTACGTATACTTTCCTGTACTTCCTCATTCCACCACCAAGTCTCCTTGTCTTCCTTCCTCTGTCCAGATGACACACCAAGTACCTTCCTAGCTGTCTCCCTCACCACTTCTGCGGTAGTTGCTCAGCCATTTGGTAACTCCTCTCTACCACCCAGCATCTCCTCCATGAGCTCCACACAACAGTCTTTCTTCTTCAACTTCCACCATTCTTGGCTCTGTCTTCGCTCTCTTCCTCTTCTTAATCGTCAAAGTCATTCTACAGATCACCATCCATTGCTGCCTTGCAACGTTCTCCCCCACCACCACCTTGCAGTCTCCAATCTCTTTCAGGTTGCACCTCCTGCATAAGACTTGTCTACCTAGTAGTCTACTTGTGTGCACCTTCCTCCACTCTTATATGTCACCCTGTGCTCCTCCCTTAGAATGAAAAAATTCACCACAGCCATTTCCATCCTTTTCGCAAAATGCACCACCATCTTTCCTTCCACATTCCTCTACTTGACACCGTACCTACCCATCACCTCCTCATCACTTCTGCTCCCTTGACCAACATGCCCATTAAGGTCTGCTCCAATCACCACTCTCTCCTCCTTGGGTACACTCTCCACCACTTCATCCAACTCACTCCAGAATTCTTCTTTGTCTTCCATCTCACACCCAACTTGCGGGGCATATGCGCTGACAACATTCATCATCACACCTTCAATTTCCAGCTTTGTACTCATCACTCTGTCCGACACTGTCTTCACCTCCAACACACTCTTGGCACGCTCTTCTTTAAGGATTACTCCTACTCCATTTCTTCTCCCATCCACACCATGGTAGAACAGTTTGAATCCACCTCCAATGCTCCTGGCCTTACTCCCCTTCCACCTGGTCTCTTACACACACAGTATATCCTTCTCTCCATCATATCAGCGAGCTCTCTCCCTTTACCAGTCATAGTGCCAACATTCAAAGTTCTGACTCTCACCTCCACACGACTATCCTTCCTCCTCTCCTGCTGCCTCTGGACATGCCTTCCCCCTCTTCTTCTCCTTCGCCCAACAGTAGCATAGTTTCCACCAGCACCCTGCTGGCCAACAGTTCTGTTGGCAGTCGTTGGTGACCTGGGCCTCGACTGATCCAGTATGGAAATCTCATTTACGATCCGCATATTAAAATTGGCATAGGTTTTACGCCAGATGCCCTTCCTGACGCAACCCTCCCCATTTATCTGGGCTTGGGACCGGCACTCACTAAGAATGCACTGGCTTGTGCATCCCAGGTGGCTGAGTTATCTGTGATGAAAAATGATTGTACTGAAATGTAAAAAATTGCCAGCATAAATGTAAACAAGTATTAGTAGTAAAATGTACTCAGGTATCCAAAGCAGAAACACAAGAAGAGCAGCCTTAACGTGAAAACCTCATGTCTCCAGTTTGAGGGATTGGTGTGTGAATGTGTGTGTGTGTGTGAGGTTGATGCTTGAGGAAAAGACGCAGTGCTAACAGAATCAGATTCTATCTGTTTCAATTTCCATTGAAACAAACTGTCTAATCAGCATATTGATCACTAACACGTGCAAGGCAAATACAGTTTCAAACATCACACACATTTCATAGTGATTAATTGTACCGTCAGACTGAAACAGGTCTTCATTATTGTGTGTCTGTGTGTTTTATGAAGAGCATGACCTGACATTTAAATGAGGAAATATTGTAATAACGCCAGTAACACACATTTATAAATAAGACATCATGGTTGCCCTGACAGACACATTAATTCTGTGGTTTGTGATTTTCCCTCATGTATCTCTGATTTCGGAGTCTTTAGAACAAAATATTGAAATCTCAAACTTTAGACAAGTTGTTCATTAAAAATGGAGACACAGTGTTTTTCACCCAACATGTGTGTGTAAATGTGTGTGCTTGCACCACTTTGAGGTTGTATGACCTACATTATAATCAATAATGATTACAATCATATTTACATGTTAGTACCCCAGCTGACTCTGTTACCATAGTGACCTTCTGATAAATGAGGAAGTAACAGCTCAGCATCTTCCTCAAGGACACTTTGACATGAAAAGCAGGGTTGTTGATGGACACAGTGGGTAACATGGGTCTAACACCCGTGACCTTCCAGTTTCAGGACCGTCTACAGGTCAGCCAGTCATCACCCTGCCATCTGTAGCACAGGCACACACAGCCAACCGGAGGAGGTACTCTTTGTTTAAATGACCAATTAGGCCAAAGATTAAGGAGGAGGAAGAAAGAAACACACACCATACAATCATCCTAAGTTGCACAACACACAACTTTCTGTCTTGTAATCAGGTATCTTCATGTCGTCAAACTACATGACTGATCGGTGACAGCAGGTCACAAATTACAAGATCTTCCACCAGGAAGAATACGAGTCCAGTCTGTTTGGTCCCCGAAACCATTTAGTCAAAACAACACACACACACACACGAGAAGGAACACAGGAAATGACAGAGCTTTTGACATAGCCATGCTTCCTTGTTTGACTGTATGATGCAGCATCCAGCAACACCAGAAGTCACTTTAGTTGATAAAAGGGATCCTTAGCTGTGCTGGTATTATGTTTCATCATAACTCATGATTACTGCTCATGAATAAATCCTTATTAGTCCAATATTAATTACTCATGATTGGAAAATGCTACTGATACAGAGAGAAAGGGAGAGTGATAAAGAGACATCTAGAAAAAGATAAGAGAGAAAAACGTCATTGACTCCTGACCATGCACTCTTTCTCTCTGAGTGTGTGTGTGAGTGTGTCTGCAAAAATGCAGATTCCCTGTTTTCTCCCCTGATGAGTTTGTTACCAACGACGACCGTTAACAGCGACAGGGGAGAGGTGCATCGTGGGATTGCCACCTGGATGGCAGTCCTATTCTGGAAACGAGGAGTGAGAAGCCGCTAACGAGTTAGCATGTCTGCATGGGTGCAAGGCTACAGACACACACACACACACACACACACACCCCAACACTCTGATCTAAACTGTAAAACACACCCACATAGAGAAAAAAAGACAACATACACACTAACAGCAGACACTATCAGCTGAATACACATGCACACTCACACACAAGTAACGCCTGCAGACATTCTCTCAGTCTCTCAGGACTTGTTGATTAGATTTTTCCACATAGAGAGAGAGACAGACAGACAGACAGCGAAAGAGAGAGAGCGATGCTAAAATGATCGATTTTTAAAATTATTTTCTGTAAGTTTGCTTTACTATGAAACAAATCTGCTTAGTTTTATGCCTTAAAACCTGTTAAGGTGTAATTAGAGGGAATAATTAACCTAAAGAACTAAAACATCTGAATATGATCATTCATGACGAAGAACTGAATTAGGTTTAACTAGTAAACTGGGAAATACCACAATAATAAAACCTATAAAACCTATATGATATTACTTTTTTTAAGTGAGATTGTATTTATTTTTTAAACAGATAATTTAGGATGGCAATTTGGTTTATTTCTCTGGACCATGACCTTCCATCTCTGTCTACCTCTCTCTCTCCCTCTCATCCATTGTGTTTGCAGCAAATTGTATCCCATGTCTTTCACCAACTACATTAGAGAGCAATTACAGCTTAATGGCTGTCTAAATCCATGATCTACATTCATCTAACCATTAAATATTTCAGGATAATACTGCTTTAATTTGTGAAATTTAATGGGGAGAGACAGACAGACAGGCTGAGAGAAAGACTCACTTTATCCAGTGAACATGCAATCCTGTTACTCTCTCCCACTCCTGTCCATCACTCTTATGCCTTTACACCTCTACATTTGTGTCTGTCTCTCATCCTGCTGCTCTCATCTCGTTGAACAAATTCCATTAGACATTTGTTTTTTGGTTTTGGTCATTTTCAGGTGAAAAAATCTCTCATCCACACAGAATCAGAAACTCTCAGATCTGTTTTGGACCACATACATATGCAGTAATAAGGCTGTATTGAAGCTGTTAAGAAAAGAAAATAGAGAGAGAGAGAGATAAAGAGAGACAGAGAGTGTGTGTACTGACAGTTGGAAGAGTGAAACCATGGATCAAAATAGAATATCTCTGATCACATTTTTCTCACTTTCTGATCTCAAAATGAAATAACAGTGAAGTTACTGTTCCTCATTTTGCTTCAAGGCCCCTGAAAACACCTACAGGTCCCCTGGGACGTCCTGAAAACCCCCAGCTTTCTGGAAAAGGGAAGGTTTAAGAACCAAAACCTGAACCTAAAGCTGAACAAAACTGTTTTAGCAAAGTAAACTGAACATTTTCACGAGATGAACAACTGGAGGAGCTTAATTTAAACATTATTTCCAGTTATGTCAACAGCAAGCAGTTCATTTCATTAAACTATTTGAGTTTGTGGCACCAAGGTGAAGTTTGTCATTTTTGCATTTTTGTACTTTGCAAGGAATGTGTCTTTCATTCACCTAAAACTCTCCACTGTATTAAAAAAAGATTTTAATAGACAGGATGACTAAATTAGTCTTA
Source organism: Lamprogrammus exutus (assembly GCA_900312555.1). Classification (NCBI taxonomy): domain Eukaryota; kingdom Metazoa; phylum Chordata; class Actinopteri; order Ophidiiformes; family Ophidiidae; genus Lamprogrammus; species Lamprogrammus exutus. Next base: position 4,723 of record OMOW01117286.1, on the reverse strand, counting down.
ACAAACCTGTACACAACAAATCAACCAACACTCTGCCATTTTCAAAGACTTGTCTGTTTGTTACAGAAGTGAAGTGAAGAAGATAGATTTTTTCTAATTCTAAAACATTTTCTCATTTAAAAAAAACAAAAAACAAACAAGAACTGTAGAATAATGTTGCCGAGGTTTATGTCTTTAAAATTTCTGGCTTTGTTTATGTTTAAAAATTAAGAGTGAAGTCTAGATATTTTTTATTTTAGGGATTTCTTTTATGTATATTTTTCCTTGTATATACTGTATAATATTTATAGAAATATGTTTTTAGTTGTTTCCAAAAACTAGAAATGCACAAAAAACATGAATTGTCTAGAAATGTTGTATATTTTGTTTTATTCTATATTGTTCTGTTTTCCAAAAGTTGCTAAAATCACAAAAATGCTACTAACTGTCTTTTATTATTTTTGTTATAATATAAATATATTTTTGTTTTCATGTTTTTTTTTCTAGATTTGTCAAGTTTCCAAAATTTTCTAGAATCGCATATACAAAAAAATAACTGTCTAGATATGTTTAATTTTTTCCTTCTTTCTTTTTAAATTGAAATATGTATCTCTTCTATTTCTTTTTTCATTGATTTTTGAAAAGACTTTTTTCTACAATCAAAACCTTTGCCAGAAAAACAAGTAGAAAACTGTCAGACTGTAAACATTTTCTAAATTATGCTGTCTTGTAAAACGGCTTTTTTTTGGGCAACAACTGAAAGCGAAGTTCAATTTGAAAATAAAAATGCAGAGGTTAACATGCACAAACACATACACACACTCAGTGAAAACAGTTTTGAAGCATTGTATAATAAAAGCAAACAGTTTAGTCTGCCGAGACTCTCGCAGCCACAGCAGTGAGAAAAGTAGTTTGTTAAGAAAACAGGCAAACATTTTTAGTGCTAATTTGCTGCAGTTTGTTTGCCATCAGGCCAATTTGTATTGTTGCATACCAAACTCCACATCTGCAAGCAGATGAGATTCATAACGTATAGCTGAAAACAGCAGCAATCCAATTAATTCACACTTTACATGTTAAACGTGTGTGATTTTTGTCATCCTCTGAGAGCCTGCTGTTATTTCTAAAATATCCACATGCCAGAGAATAATGATGTTTTGCGGTGTGACTATGACTAAAACAGCCATGTGCCGAGAGATCGGAAGAGCACACGTC
>OMOW01117271.1:1900-13034 GCA_900312555.1 Lamprogrammus exutus | reverse complement strand
TGAATTTAGGTCAACTTCTCTTGCACTGTTTCTCTTTTCATGGCTGCAATAAATTAAACTAAATTCAATTAAACTGAAATAGCTGACTTTCGTATTGATTCGTTTTGGTGAGTTCCAAGTAACAGTTGTACCTTAGCAGTGTATTTGGTTTGCTGGTTTCTCCTGGCTGATCTCACACCACAAATCATGCATTTATACACTATATCTGTGCTGTGCAGCAGAGAAGAAAGCTCTGTAATCTGTGGTCATTGCACAACAGGAGATGAAACACTGCACAGCAGGGCCACAGTCAGACCAGTGGGAAATACTGTCACAAATTGAAATTGTTGACCTACGACTTTGTGTCTGTAAAAGGAATTGCACCCTTAACTGTTCGGCCTATACTATATCCCCAGACATATTTAGATTTTTCTCAACAGTAATGATACGGTAGACACAACACATTTATTTGTGTACATCCCATCATCCCTGATTAACATTAGCTTTGTGGACAAATCAAAAACAGCTAATTCAGCTCATATATTTGTTCAATGAAAAAGCAAGCTGCTGCAATATTAATGAAACACCCACAAAACACAATAACTGCCCAACATTTCTGACAACAAATCAGATGATTACTAAATTAATGCTCACTTTTTCCTCTGTAGTAAGTTGCCTGTTCCTCTGCTCAGCCTGTCCAAGTTTTCTGCACTCTAGGGAAAAAAAGGAAATGACTGAAAACCAAAGCACCATTGGACATACAGTATTAAGCACACACTCAGACAGCCATCCCATGCACGAGACAGTTTGTTTGTGGTGGGAGCATGATCTGATCTAGTTCTGAACCAACTAAAAGGCACATCATTCAATTTTGAGCTTGTAATATATGAAGTTTACTTAACATATTTACAAATTAACAGGGTTAGATTGTTGCTCTTCAGTACATGCGGTATTCTTCTGCTGACTTGTTTGTGTTTTGGTTTTCCTCATAACTTCATCCAGACATTTCTGCAGAGTAGATCGAGCATTCTCGCATGGGGTTCGTAAATGAATTTTGGCTCACATTGCAACGCTACAGTATGTCAGAACGTCGTTTTAGGGGTGTCCGTCAATCACTGGAGTGCCTTTTTGCCTGACACTTTCTGTCAAATTTAAATCTGCTGGGGTTTTGGTGTCTTACTCAGTTACACACAGTGACTGTTTTAGGATGTAATCAATGGCACTTCTCTTACTGCACAGTCTGTGTAATTACTCAGCCTACCTGTTTGCAGCAATTTGCAATTAGCAGGAAACACTCAATTACAGCTTGTATTGCAGTGTGATGGCAAAATATATTCAAACTGGTGGGATTACAGTTACCCTTGTTTTAACATGGCGGCACTGAGAGTTCTGGGTGTGTAATACCAGCAATGCACCAAATTTATATCAAACTTACTTTTCCGTGGATTATGAATATTACAATAAAAAATTAAAAGAAGCTTCAAAACAGAGGAAAAACAAGATGGCGAAACTACAATTTTACAATTTATAAAAGAATGCAAGTAACTAAAGCTACCAAACATTTCACCAAAAAAACATGGAGCCTCTCTGACAGATCAGGCAGATCTTCTTTTCTCTCTCTCACACACACGCTCTCTATATCCGTCTCTCTTTTCAGATCAAAGTTGTTGCTGCAGTCATTCCACTGCTCTTTAACGAACATATTGCCAGTCCACCCACATGCTTATTCAGAGTCGCCCACATCAAAGAATCTGGAAGGAACTTTGATTCGCTGTTATGAAGACTGGGCCTCCCATTGAGTTCTGCCTTAGGCCTGGGTGACAGGGCCTGCGAAGTTCCTCTACTTGTCTTCCTTCTTGACAATGAATAGGTCCTTGGACACAAAATCAGAATGTTTGGAAAGAGTGAATGCAAAAGTTAGAGGCATATTGTTATAAAAACAGTGGGGTCTAGTTGTGACCTTGTGAAATCTACTGGTTTATTTAAGCAGTCAGACAGCTGATGGGAATCTGAACAAACAAAGGAAAAGTACTCCATGCTTAGATGTGCATCAAATGTCAAACATACACACCCACTCATATTTTCTACTTTAATACCCTGATGCCTGAATTAAAAAGTAATCACTTAGGAGAACCTAAGCAGCACCAAGGCTGTTTGTTTTGGATCTACCAACCATACAATGTAACTGGTAAGATTTCCATTTTGCTGCTCACTAAAGCATTTCAATTTGCTGTTCCACACACCTACGAGGAGGTACTTTTTCCCTGGAAAAACCTATGAGTAAAAGGAAGTGGTGTCTTTTTTCCTTGCACTCGTTTATTTGATATAAAGAGAGGAAAAACATAGCTTGAGAGGTGAAAGCTAACATAATCAATGGATTAATCACACATACTGGGGCATACTGAGAAGTGAGTCAATGAGCCAAAAGTGTAACATTGGCTTTGCCTTTGTAAGATGAGAAGCACCAAAAGATGAGAGTGGACTGGAGAAGCTGCAGCTGTGGCTGTTATGCAGCTCAAGAATCGGAATCTGCTCAGATAAATTACCAAAAATGTGACACATTACCCCAAAAGGGAAGTCCCTTGTTACCACCCTGCCCCTTTAACCTCTATGCTGTCTTGCCTCTCATTCTTCACAAAGACGTATATTATATACTGTATGTATTGCACTATATAATGATGTATATTATTTAGTACTGTGGTGTGTGCTTGAGGGTTTGCTGTGAACATGAAGCCTGTCACAGTTGTCATCTGCAGAGCTCTGGATTTTAGGAGAGGAGGTGGTGGGAAACTCACACGTTCTCAAGGAATCTGCCATGTTCAGTGCTGACTATAGAAATAGCATTAATATAACATCAATAAAGAGCCAGAGGGACAGATGGCATTTTTCATCAATCACCTTTCCTCATGTTCATGACCAGATGGTCTGACGCCACTGAGGAATCCAAAAACATAAATGGTAAAATTGATCAAATGTCTGGTTAAAACATTCTGTGAACCTCACCTCAACACCAGGCAAAGATGACATAGGTGAAACAAGTGGAAACCTGGTTGTTTTGGTTTGTGGCAAGTAATAACAATGAACAATAAGACTTTTTTTTGTCATCCTATCACCTAAATAACATGAATTTGTACTTGTTCCTTTCAAAAATGAAAACATCTGCCATTCTTAAGGAAGATCTGTTCATGTGGACCCTGAGCCGATCAAAACAAATGTCAGGACCTTTGAATAAGAACCATAGAGATGTATACCACTGGAAACGGCAATAAAAGCATTTCTTTTGCCCACAGTTGTTTATTTGCACGTTCTTTGCTTTTCCGCATCACATTGGCCCCACGATATCATACCCCAAGCAGCATCCCCTTGTCTGAATTGCTGATGCCCACATAGAATGCTTCAACTAACTCAGCACCAAGGATACAGTGTATGAACAATTTCTGCATGGAGGTGTTAGAGATATTTCAGCTATTCCCTGTGGCTACAGTCGGAATATGGCACAGACGGCCTTCGTGAAACCACACCCTCTGGCACAGCCTCGAACAACCTACCAGGCCTCTCACCCTGTCCAGAGGAAAAAGACTCCGAGCCAGTTTGGCCGACACTGACGGCGATGCCACATGTTTGCTCGTGCAGTGTCGCTCGTTCCCCAACACTCCAGCCCCTCCTCTGTTGACTGCGAGACACGATTTCCTCTCCTAAATGTGACTGAAGACTGCAGGACATGCAGAATGTGATAAGAGCACCTGCAGCTTGTTTTCCTGCCACCCTCCATGCCTCAGCTGTCGATAGAGGGGACCTACAGACTGGTAATGGGAATGAGACCTGCTAAGTTGCCCCTTCCTGAATGAAATATGGAGTTGTTTGCTTTACCAACACATTGTCCACTGGACGATGGTGATTTCTCCTGGCTTTACTTGGCAAAGGAGTTGGAAAGCCATCGTATCTCAAAATAACAACACGGAGGGAGTTGAATACTCAGTCTGTTTGTAAAGATGTTTGGTGTGTCTCTGTTGCTGATGATGACAGGCAAGAGATCACTTTCAGTTGACATGTGCTTTAACAACCTGCATTGTGGGACAGCTTAAGAACATGACTAGGGATGTCATGGGTGTGTACACTGTAAGTTTCAGTTTTTTTGCAACTTGACGTGTTTAGCTGAATGTGTATATTTCTCATCTGGTACATTTAAGGTCGAGAGGGGGAAGCGAAGGCAGCCAGGAATAGGTCTCAGTGGGGCTTTCACTTCCTGATAACAATCAGGTGGCTTTCATTTCTTCACCACGCGATGGTTCGGGAGGCTGGCGCAGGTCCCCGTTATGCAGCCTTAAACAGGCTAAGCTCTGGTACTTGTAATCTTTTCAATCAGTGGTTCTCAGTCTTGGTCATCGACACAACACTGCATATTTTCCACCTCTCCCTGCTCTAGACCCACACCTTACTGAGAACCAATCAATAATATTCCACCAAACATTTTCCAGTTTATATTTACGTTATTATTATTAGGTTTTTTTAAAATTGGTGATATAACGTGAATTCCGACAATAACAATAGACAGTGGTGGGTGCAACACAGTGTACAGGCAGCACAAATCATATACAAACAATGGGGACAAATGACAATGATGACAATGCCGAGAACGAGAGCAAAGATGGATTTGGGAGGGATACATCTGTCTATGCATTTGTGTGTATGTACAGTGTCTGTGTGTCTATGAAGGGTCTAATGTACGATTATGGGGGAGAAAAATGAATAGAATGGAGACAAAGAGAAGAGGAACTGAAGGAGGAGAGGGAGAAAGAAGCTGTGTTTATCCTGGTGATAGTAGTACTAACAATTGTAGAGTGGGGGAAAGTATTGTATTTGACATAAATGGTATTTTCGCGCTTTAAATTAGCCTAAAATATGGGACGCTTTTAAATTTGGATAATATTATCTTCATCTATTTTTCATTTATAATCTATTGTATTTACATCAAAACATCAAAGTTATTACAAGTAGGTTTGTTTTGTGAAGATTGTCACATATGACAACATTTGTGACATTAAGATGTTAAGCACAGGGTTTATTTCATATGGAAACATGTCAGGTCTAACTTTTGAGTTGCCTAAAAAATGTCATCATTACTGAAAGTACTGCTCACCATCTCTATTGTGTATAATAAATCCATACATGTTCTATAAGTGGGAACAGGTTTTTATTTTACATGTGTTACGGAGAAAGAAAATGCTAAAATATTGGCTGCAACAGTTCATACGGTAAAATAGAATAATGTGGTTGAAAAAACATTGCTGCACAAACACAACACATTTCCTTTATTTGTGTGGGAGGATCAGGAAATAATGTCAATTATAATTTATTCCATTCTCTTCTTGGTGCCGTTCTTGTCTCATCATTGAGAATGGTGCACTAAGCAGCCAGTGATGGGCCTCGTTTAATTTGAGTGGGAGCTTCTTCACGTTTGGATTATTCCTCCCACCTCACCTCTCAGAGGAATACCATAGTCAAGCAGCTCACTGCACACTGTACAACAGCATGTTGCACCTGTGCATTTGCTTTTACATTTCCTCCTATGGAAATTGTAATTGTGAAATGCCTGTATATCCTGTGGAGCTTTGTTAATGAATGAGCAACCCAGACACTAACACAGATTGGATTATGGGTTCAAATCTCTCCACAGCGTGATGGACGGAGCAACGCATTCAAACTGTCAGGCTTATGGATTCTGCTCCCTCTTTGGCCTCGCATTCTAAATTAATGCACTTATGGTACTTAAAGTATTATTTTTTGGGTTAAGGAAAAAGATGTTGAAATCATGACTTGTAGCCCAAGACAAATCACACTATATCAATGAGGGAAAGTGACAAAGAGCATCATATGTCCCCACTAATGACCTGAGCTTATATGTGATGTTTGCTTTAATATTCAAACACACACATGCTCAGTGAGTAACTTCTGGTCCCATTCCTGTAGGCATTATTTGCCTATTGAATCTCTCACTCTTTTTTAAATTTTTTACTTGTTTTATCATATTTCACTTTTATCTGTTTTTGTATCGTGTTTTTGTTTTGGTCTCCATAAAGCATATGACATAAACCTGTTTAAAAATGTCTACAGGAACTGCACCCTGTGATCCATTCGCTTCCTGGAGGCCACCTCTGAAATTAGATAAAATTTAAAAAATGATCATGAATGAAAAACATGAGTGATAAGGTCAGTATTAGCTGTGTGACTAGAGTGGAGACCTTGCTAAAATGGCTTTGGATTGTGAGCACAATGATGTTAACTCAAATCTGAGACCCGCTGGGATAATCTTGCCTGGAATAAAAAAGCAAAATGCCATCTCCATACCCTCATCTCCTGGCAATGTTCCATTAAGTGAAGTACTCAACCTCCCAAGGAACCAAGGGAGCTGCCAACAGTGAAGTGGAAGCCTGAGATCACATTGGGAACCTTCCAGTGGCCACAAATAAATGACTGTGGTCACAATGGACAGATTCAGGTTGTTAAATTTTGCAGTTTATTTATAAGAAGGCGACAGCTAAAAAAGAAAAGAAAAAAAGTTAATATGGTTAGTCAACCATCAGTCATTACAGGAGTTACACTTCATCAGTCTCTTCAGAAAAGGTGGCACATTGGCTCCATCTCTCAGAGCAGCCTCACATGTTCAACACCTCTACAGCAAATGTGTTCCAATTAGTGCCACAATGTGGGAGTCTGCGAGGAGGATACTGAACCCCTGCCTAATAATGAGGATATTGGTTTGCTGAAAACTCACAGACGTTTTTTTTCTTCTTCTGGTGGTGTTGTCAATATTGGCATTACACCGAATATTGTGTCTCACTCTGTATGAGAATCTTGAATCAATGTCGTTGATAAAAGCTCAGAGTTTTACGCTAACAAAACACTGTATGATCATACAACTTTAAAACACATAAGGAACTCTGCACACTGCACTTCCAACATTCAGAGTTACATGACAAAAAATTCACCTGAATAAAAATATAAAAGGCATTTTCAGTTTGTTTTCATATAACCACCATTACAAATGTGTGAACCTCACGAAATTCAACTTAAAAGTTTGTAAAAACCCACATTGTTCCTTAAGCTCATTTTAAGAGTCAAAGCATTAATCTTGACCGTGCCATTTGTTATTCATGAAGGGTCTTGGAGAGACTTAAATAAAATTTTAAAAATCATTGAAACAAGTTTGTATTGGAAACAGGTTGAAATAATCCACTTGAAGTCTGAAGAAATAACAAACCAAATGACTTTTTAAGAATCCTGGAAGAAGAATTGTCTGATTTCTGTTACTATTACTATTTAGTTTTCTCATCAAACATATTAGGAATATTAATCCACATTTAAGACTTAGAAAAATATATTTGATATCTTACCAAGACAAATCAAAACCAATTATATTTTGAAAGTGTCTAATAATCAAGAGTGCATATGGTGCTCAAGCTTCCTGTTTTTGCAGTACATTCAACTGTGCAGAGCAGAGGAACAGTGGCTTGACTGCATTAGAGCAGCCTGGAGGGGGTCATGAGCAACATTAATACTTAACAAAAGGCCTTATATACCGTCTTATAACACGTGGGAGGCTGTGTATGCCGTGTGCTGTGTGTACTTATGTTGTTACATATTACAATATTGCATGTACACAGAGAAACCATGCAGGATCTTTACCACAGCACTGAATTCAGACTTAGTGCTCTGATGTGTTAAGATGGAAATCCTGCATCCGGTTGCCAGATCAGCTATCCAGTGGTTGAAATGCAGCAGTCTGATCGCCACCAGCCAAACTTCTCTGTTAGCTTACTGCCAAATGGGTTGAGCCTGCTGGCAGCCACACAACAGACAGATAACATTCTGATTAGGTACACATTCCCACTGTGGAGTGATTAGATAAATGCCAGTGCATTTGTGCTTTTATTGTTCCATTAATTATTCATTGCCTATTTTTACTTCTCTGTGGATATTCGGTCCATCCCCTCAGGAACTCATACTCCTCCTGGCATAGGCATTTAATGTCCAGCATAGTGAGTGACTGTGAACACACAATGACTCATCACCGCCTGCAATGCCACACAAGTTGATTTCTTCCAACTTCTATCGACCAATTAGTCACTGGGTCTTCACTGAGGACTCAACGTGTGAGCTGGCGGACTGAGTTGTCAGCAGAGCAACAGTGCTGGGGTCTGTGGCAGGGATTTAATCAGGATTGGATGGGGGCGGTGTCCATTGTGTTGGGCTGACAGGCCTCTGGACAGCTCATCGTCTAGGCAGCAAACATCAGTGTTCCCAACCTGTGGTCCGCAGCAGCTGCGGGTCACACTTAGAACCTGAAGAAAATAAGGGAGTCAGACTCCATTTGTTTTCTGTCTCTGTTCCCCGAGGAATCAAAGGGGGAGACATTTTCTGCTGTCCCGCCTGACTGGGTCCAGCTCACTTAAGAGGTCCGTTTTTTTTGCCTTGCTCCCTACAAGCTTTGTTCACACATCCAGGAGACATGGCATGTGGGAGAGCAGCTTTGCTCGGCCAGATTGAAGGAGGAACAGAGCAGCAGAAGAGGCTCACAGGCAGGAAGGCAGCCGAGAGAACAAACAGTGCTGTAGAGAGGGAGCATTGTCAAGGCCAAAGACACAGAATAGGCCTGTTTCAGGGTGTAAAAATGGTTTGCAAGACTAAAATGTTTGAACCTTGAATAAATGAAATGACAATTTTCCATGTGACTGACCATAAAGTTCATAGCAACAGTTTAGATCATTCCTTCGGTGAAAAACATAACATTTTATTATTAATCTTAGGGGTGAATTAAGTGGTGAATCAGCAAACATTTTGTTAAAAACGACAACTCTACGTTGAAAAAATGCAAATCAAGCCAAAGTCAGGATGAACCACCAGAGGCACAATGAAGAGAGAGAGAGAGTTCAGACGGCGTTACTGTGGGAGGTGTAGAAGTGAGGTTTCGCTTGCCATCACTCACACAGACTGAAAGGAAGAAGTTTTAGTTTGCAGTAAAAAACTCTCCAAAAATGAAATGTCCATCACGCTACAATATGACTGCCGGTCTCAAAGAATGAGTGCTGTCTTGTGAGACAAACTTGCTTTAAATAAATATTGATCTAAAATGAGCAATAGATTTTCTGTCTTGTGTGTGTGTGATGGGGGTCTCATCAGGATCAAATGAAGTATATATGCAGTTATGTGCCTTACATACCAGAGTGAGCGCGCATCTGTCAGGACAAAGCAGGAGAGCAAGTTTGGAGTCTCCTATCAAATCATGCTCCAACTCAACTGTGTTACAGCTAAAATGGTTTCCATGTTAAGCGGGGTCTTTGGCCTGAATGTGGTGAGTGGGGAGACAGTGAAACAGGAAGAGGCATTTTTATCTTATTTTCTTATTGTTGATCGTCTTATCATTTTCAGCCAATGTCCTTCAATGTCCTCTTTCTATTTCTGCCCCATTGTCTGTCTTAAGGTCTTGACACTTGACACTTCAGAACATTTTAGTAAATTTTGATAATTGTCCTTTCCGACGTTCCATTGATCTGATGTCTAGAAACGAAGTAAAACAAAATATCTGGATTGGGACCTCAGTAACCAAAGCGTAGACTACATAAGTTCGAAAAGTATTTAGTTTATTGAAAGTATATTTTCTTTGTTCTTCTTTTTTTTTTTTTTAAGAAAGCAGGTAATAGGACCATGGGCCACGGTTATAGAATAGAATAAATATACAGGACAGCTACACCAATAATTACAAGATGTCATCAATAAAATACACAACACTCCAAAAGCACTGCACAGTAAAATCCAGGAATCAAAAATAAGGTGATATCTGCCAAGGCAAATAGCAACATAGAAGAGCAGTGGCACTTCACAGCAAACAAATACACGCGTGGTTTAACAGGCAGTAGCTGGACTATTTATCAAGACTATTAACACACAAGGCCATGGCCATAGATCTGCAGACAATGAATTTATGTGAAGTCAAATATCATTACAAAAAAAGATACAGAGTATAAAATACAAAATAAAATATAATGCTCACAGCACAGTCCTTCCCTTTCCTCTAACAATTGAAATATTGTAATGTAGCAGTGATATGGAGTTACAAAAGAGCCATATAGTCCAACTAACGATTGTGTGGTAAACTTCCATAATTATTAAGTGCGCGGAGGAACGCTGAGCAGTGTTATAATATCCTTAGGAGCGTGTTGGAGCGCTGAGCGGTTTTTAATCAATATCATGTGCGCAGGGGAGCCCTGAGAGTGAACAAAGGAAATGATACAAACAGTGGCGCCACAAGAAACCTGTGCGAACTGGGACATGCGCACGCTGATAGTCACGATCCAATAAAAATCTGTGTACTAAAAATGTAAACGAACAAGAGGCTTGGATTACCTAGGCGTGATCGATGACTTCTAAAACACTAGCAATGTAAAACCACAGATACTCATCCCAATACAGGCCGTCACGTTGCTTGTCCCAATTCGCACAGTTTCACCGGTGAAAGAGCCGAGAGCACACAGCTGACATGCACGTCATTTAAAGGGGAGCCATTGATGCGGGTCAGCCACTCATTGGTGCGACAGAAGGCTCGGCAACAGGTGGCACATTCATTGGCTGGGATGCAGCCTTCCTCGACCAGGACAAAATCTCAAGCAACCAAAACCAAAGAGAGAAAGCATTATCAGTGATTGCAAAAGCATAATTATACTGTAAAAGTAGAAACACAATGCACCCATTACACATGGACACCCAGTATGGACCTCTTGAAGTTACTTGAGCCATTAAGTTATCAGTCACATCATAGCCCTCAGATAAAAACAGACAAAAGCAATCAAACAGTACGAAATGATCGTATGACCTTCCAGGATGACTTACTCCTTACTTTTTTCTTCTTTCCAACAACTTTCCCATTGTGTTCAGTTTCAAAAAAGTGACAATTTCTTATACATCTCTTCATACTCTTGCACTCTTTTGTAATCATACTGTATGGGGGAAACTAATAAAGCAGAGATTTGTCGTCAAGAGAAAACAGTGTCACATAACCATGTTTCCTTATTTATACACACCTCTTAGCAGCTGTTTTTAGCGGTTACCCTCAAACAGGTGTTACTACAGTATATCCTCATTTGCATGTAGATCGGAA
>OMOW01117258.1:0-10344 GCA_900312555.1 Lamprogrammus exutus | reverse complement strand
ATCAGGACTCTCTGAAAGGACTATCTTTCTCTCTTCCCTCTCCTCTCTCCTTCTCTCCCTCTCTTCTCTCCTTCTCTCTCTCTCTCAATACTCATATTTGTTGTGCTTGTATTTTGTGTAACATTGCTGTAATCCAACTCTTCCCACCTGTGGTTCCTGTTGCTCTCCTGGCTGTTGGAGGAGAGGGAATCTCTCTTTGAATTTCCTCTCCCCGGGTTTCTTCCATTTTCCTCATACATTAAGGTTTTTTGGGAGTTTTTCCTTGTCTTCCTAGAGAGCTCTGGGCTGGGTCGGGAACCGTCTGTTGTTGTGGGCCTGTAAAGCCCTTTGAGACATTGTATGTGATATTGGGCTATACAAATAATAATAAATTGATTTGATTTGATTTGACTTTGTTCAGGAAGCTGCTAGAAGGTGACACAGAGTGGCACTGGGAGGAAACACAAAAGAGGAGCTTTGAACACCTCAAACAGCTGGTCACCAACGCTCCAACTCTGAAGTTTTATGACGTCAACAAACCAATCACACAGTCAGAAGATGCCAGCTCAGTGGGCATTGGAGCGGTCATCCTGCAGGATGTTAATGGGTCAACGGCACTCACTGACTGTCAGCGCAGGTATGCGTAAATAGAAAAGGAGCTGCTTGCTATTGTCTACAGATGTGAGAAATATAATCAGTATGTTTATGGAGAAGGCATTCAGGTTGAGAGTGATCACAAGCCGCTAGAAAAAATCTTTAAAAAACCTTTACACCAAGATCCTATGAGGTTGCACCGGATGCTGCTTCGGCTTAAAGTCACTTATCGGCCAGGCAAGGAACTTCATATTGCATCCCTATCCCTAAGTCGAGCGTTCCTTAAAGAGCAGAAAGAAGATCTGCTGGAGAAAGAATCAGAGGTGAACATGATTACACCACAGCTACCCATTTCAGTGGAAAAACTGCACAAATTCAGAACAGCAACAGCAGAGGACTCTGAAATGCAGCAACTGAAGGACATTACATTAAGAGGATGGCTGAAAGAAAGAAGCATAGTCCCAAAAGAAATTCAGCCCTATTGGACATTTTAGGGACGAAATCACACACACATCGGGCAGCAAAGCTGATTGTTCCACATCAGCTGAGGCAAGAAATGCTTGACAAAATCCACGAGTCCCACTTAGGAATTGTTAAATGCAAAGAAAGAGACATTCTGTACTGGCCACACGTCTTCACACATTGAAGAGATGGTATCGCAGTGTGCCATTTCTAACGACAACAGGAACAGCAATCCGAGAGAGCCGTTACTCTCACACCCAATGCCAGACAGACCGTGGGAGAAAGAAAGGAGTGATCTCTTTCACTTCAGAGGATCTGAGTTTCTGCTATGCGTGGACTATTTCTCAAAGTTCCCAGAAATCATCAAGTTGAGAGACACCACCCGCAGCAGTGTCATAGTTGCACTGAAATCAATGTTTGCAAGGAATGGCATTCCTGATGTTGTTATCTCAGAAAATGTCCTCAGTATGCCAGTGCTGAGTTCAAAGACTTTGCAGAAAGCTGGGCATTCATGCACATCACGTCTAGTCCCGGTCATGCCCAGTCGAATGGTCAAAAAGAGAGGACAGTACAGACAAAAAGAAGAAAAAAATCAGAGTGTAATGGCGACCCCTATAGTTAACTGTTGGAGTATCGCAACACACCATTGGAAGGTGAAGGACTATCACCAGCACAGTTGCTGATGGGACGGCAGCTGAAAAGAAAACTGCCAACCTCAACCTCACTGCTTACTCCAGAGGGAACTGTCCAAGTACGCAGGCAGTTGAGAGAAAAGCAGGAGAAGCAAAAACTCTACTCTGACAGGCAAACAAGGAGACTGTCTGACCTGCAAGCGGGTGAAAATGTCAGGGTGCAAATGTATCCCTCCTTCATTCGTTTGATCCAATCATGCAGCCTCACTTATTGAGATCAAGTGCATTTACTGGGCAAAACAAACAAAGGTGTTGTCAGCAGCAAAATCCTCTCCAGCTCCACTTACAATCTCTTCGGTGCGTAAAACGGACTTTTATACAATATTTTAAGGATTACTTAAATATATACATACAAAACACTCTCTCACAGAGCAATACAATAACAGCGTTGTGATACTTTTGTGATCATAAAACATACATTTTATTTACAGAAAATAAACCCTTTCCCACCCATGCAATACACTGAGAGCTATTTTATAAATTCATCAAGAACGATGTACAAAACAATTAAACAGTTCTCTATAAAATACATTTCATACACATACCTGGGCAAAACAAACAAAGGTGTTGTCACCAGCAAAATCCTCTCCAGCTCCACTTACAGACTGTGCCAAAAACATAAATCCACAAACTAAGTATTAAGCATTGATGCTCTGCCTTACCCATAGCTAAGCTACAGCCCAAATGTTCCACATAGCTAGCATAGGACCATGCTTTGCAAGCTAGCCACGAAATTAGCATCCCTCGCTAATATCGGTAGCCAATTAGAATATTATGAGTCTTTCTATGCATGTGAACTGCGCAAAATAACGCGGTTCTTATTACGATACCTGTTACATTATTCATGACCTATAGAACACAATACAGCACAGAATAATATGTTCAAACACCGAAATGGAGCGGAGACGGCTTTCCACCTACCAATCTCTTCAGTGCGTTTGCACAAGATTCTACAGCTGACAACTTTGACCACAAGGTGTCACTGCTTACCCTGGTTGAGTCCTAATGCATGTATTATTATAGAAACCATATACGACAAAAGATAGAAATACTATTTTGGCGAACTTCATTCCAAAACACAGTATATTTGAACTCTGTTACACAAAGAGGAGAGACATGGCAGCCAGTCCTCGTCCTGCACAAACACGGGCAACCGCGATCTTTTGTGGTTTGCACACAAGATGGGAGACAGAACAGGAGAAACAGATAGTATATGCGGAAAACAGATGAGAAAACATTTCGATCAACAAATGAACAGGACGTCAACCTGAACACTGACTCAGGGATGAAAGACTGTGACACAAGGGAGAAACGGTCACCTAAGTAAAGGCTATATGTAATTACTGGTTGCAACAGTTACAGTGTGTAAAATATTTGGGTAAATTTTATGTTTCGAAATAAGAGATGTCTTTGCAGTTGTCAAGCTGGACAAGATCAACAGACCCTCATGTATTATTTTTTTTTTTTAAAGAGGGGGGATGTAATGTAATGCTTTTATCCCTTCTGGGTACCCATAGTTGGAGATTGTACTGGATGCGCATGTGTGACGAAGGTCATGTTGTCGTTGATCTTGGATGAGCAAGTGGCTGTATGTAGCACGAGTAACAAGTAAAGACGTCCTCTTGCATCGTCAATATTACAATCATCACTTGCGGGCTGCTAACTGCCGCTGCTGGTGATTGTGATCTCAACGGAGTGCAGAGACATACTTTCTGTACGTTTAGCATCTTCTGCTGCACGTTCACTTCGTTTCTCGACTCCCTTTGTGTTTGCTGAAAGCGAGCCGAGCCTGTGGGGTTTTTGGGGGCTGGTTACAGGTGGCAGACGGTCAAGAGACAGTTTGAATTCAAATTTTAAACATAAATGACTTAAGATTTTATACATTATTATTAGAAGACTTAAGACATAACAATGGTGTGTTTTAATGCATCATTGCATACTTAAACATTTGTGACTGGTGGGCCCCCTGGCATGGTGGCCCCCTCATCTGCTACCACGTTGAATGTATTTTTGTTAAGGACGGCTTATTTTTTATGTCAATGCATTTTGCTGGTTTTGCTCCTGACCTCTGACCTTATGTAAAATTCATATGTATACCTTAAAGAAAAATGTTTGAGTACTCCTGTGAGACAAATCACACCCTAGTTGTGAAACCACGGGGGAGGGGGGGAATAATAATGCAGTAAGGTGGATTTCTGTCTGTGCCTGGACGGTGCGGTTATGATTTGTTTTTGTTGTCTTTTTCTTCTAATGTAAAAATCAATAATGAACCTCAACAAAGACCTGCAGAAGCAGCCATTATAACAATTAGGGCGGGGCAGTGTTTTTGTTTTCAAAAAGGTTCTGGACCAGTTTACTGGAGAGTAAAGATCAAATTTAGACTTTTCTGTGTAACAAAAGAGCAAGAAAACGACATCAGTATAGTGCTGAAATCATGCTTTATTAAATCAGTAATGCATAAAACTCAAGGAGGATGTGTATACTTCTACATCAACAGATCAACAGATCAATAAATCAAAGTGCAGGGCGTTCATAAATGCAAACTCTTTTTCTTTCTTTTCACAGCAGATGGATTCACTGAAAAATGGCCCTGACAGGTGACGACTAAAAGCTACAAACACTCAACACACTCAACACACACAACACAGTAACCTAGCAATCCTCCAAGAGGTGGCGCTGCTTCTGCAAAAGGAGAGCTGGCCTGAACTTTAACTGTTGTTTTATGAATGGCCAGGAGATGTTACGTTTTAAAAAGCCAGTCCAGCCATCCTGCTGCCAGAAACAGCGCTCCTTATGGTTAAAAATGATGTTGAAGCTCAGAGCGCAGGCCGCTCGCACACTGAGCAGGTCATCAAAGAGGTGAGAATGACGCAGTCGGTCTGAGCACAAGGCCGCTTCGTGCTGCCTCCACTGAGGGTAAATGCAAGCAGCAGTCAGGGTCTTAACGCTCATAGGATCAGGACTGTAACTTCACACGCACACGCGTGATTGTCACAGAGAACTTTCTGTTCTGTTCTGTTGGTTGAGGTAACGTCAGCAGGGAGCCTCTCTACCTGCTGAGGCGAGCTTAAAGACTTCAACGTAGCGTTGAGGCACAAAAGTTTAAGTTTCTCGGTTTGACAGGGTATTCGTTCCTATGTGAAACTTTCTCCTGTTTCAACATTTGCTCTTTTCTTTCAGTTAATATTATTGTCATAAATAACAATGCATACATTTTCCATAACCGTTAAATTCGGCTATATACATTATGTACATGTCACAGAAAGTGGTTCAAAAATCCTAAGTCATAACTGTCCAATATGGCACATTTTATAACAATGTTAGACTTTAGTCTAGTTTGGCATAAATTAATGTCAACAATATTCATATTTACAAGAACAGAAATCAGGATCTTTATCACTTAGATTATTCTTGCTAGTTCACTAAATAAAAAGATTGTGGATGAGGGAAAATGGGATAAAAATGTACTTTCTGAACATTTTTTTAAACTTTACATGGATCGAATGTGAAGGTTGACAGTGGCAGAGGCTGAGCCAAGTTCATTGGACAACTTGAGCGTGTACGCTCCGGCGTCGTCCTCCTTCACCGCTGAGATCCTCAGCGTGGTGAGGTCTGCGGTGTTTTCCACGCTGTACCGCACATCCCCATTGGGCAGGCTCCTGCCAGAGCGAACCCACTGCACGGAGGGGGTGGGATCTCCGGAGAACACCCCCGCCACGGAGAGGGAGGCGCCGGGTTCTGCACTGATCTGCTGCGGGAGGGCTTCGATCTTTGGAGGAACGCCTGGTTGAGGAGACAGAAACAAGGTCAGACATAAAAGTTTACTTTTCCAAAACTACTTGGTCAGCGAGTAAAATTTCCTCAAGTTAGTAATTCATGCTTTCAAATCAGAAACCATTCAGTAATAAGTCCAACACTCGGCCATGTCATTCTTCTCTGTAATTGACCTGTGCAAGTTATAATTCCTTGGTGCTGCCTGCAGAACATCCTAATAATGGGAAACGTGACAAAGGAGAAAAATGTTATTCTTTTATTTTCTCACTTTTGTATGATTTGTGGACACAAAAGATTACATTAAGGCAACAAAATGGTTCGTGTGGAAAATGACGGTGTCACATTAGCATACACGTTATCATTTACTGATCTGTAAGTATGAAAAACTAACAAACATTGGTGCTGAATTCTTCGTCATGTTTATTTTCAGCTACATAACATTAGCTACATTAGCTTTGTGCCCTTTTAGCTGAAACTGGATTGCTGGTATTTTGACCTGCTAACGTGGCGTTACAATTAGCTTATAATGTTTTGTTGGTTTGTTGGCAATACTGTCAGCTGTCAGTATGAGATGATTCTTGATCCCCACAGTGAATGTGACTTTTCGGATAAAGACAAGTTTATACTGAAGAAGTTTTCCATCAGCATGATACGCAGTCCTACGTTCTGGTTACTTAGGAGGACGCAAAGATGATTCACAGCCCAGTGACTGTAGGCATCAGTTTCTCAGACCTCAGGTGTCTTTTGGATGCATCTCACCTTTTTTGGCCCCTGTGCTGAGGGCCCTCAGTGAGGACGAGGCCTCCACATGCGAGTGAGCCGTCATTTCCATCATTGTGCTGCTGGTGCTCGTGGTAACCACAGACTCAGACATCATGGCAGACATGCTCGAGGCCGACATGCTTTCAAAAGAAAACTCTGCGGCAGCGACAGCAGAGTGGGAGGAGCTGCTGCTGTAAGCGCCGGTCTGCATGGAAGCTGCTTCCATATGAACCGATGAGGACGACAAACGTTTCTGCATGCTGGCAGCAGCGTCAGCAGAACCTCTGTGATCCACAATGATCATTTTTGTTGGTTCTTCCACAAGAGCTGCGAGAATGCAAACGACAAGCACACGTGCATTAGTGCATGTATGTGAATCCATCCTACACAGGCAGGGGGGTGTCCAGGGAGGGGCTGTGGTAGCGGATTAGCACTACTAGCTGATGTGGAATTGCCAAAGGTTTAGTCCTGCTAATGTTTGCTCTATGCCCTGTTAGCTGTTTGCTATTGCTGTATAAGCGTTGTGCCCTGTAAGCTAATGCTTATTAAAGTTGTTTTAGCATTGTACCCTCTTAGCTGTTGTTTGCTAATATTATATTAGCTTTGTGCCATGTTAGACAATGTTTGCTAATGCTGCATTGGCTTTGTGCCCTTTTAGCTGATGTTTGCTGTTAGCGTTGTGCCCTGTTATCTGATGTTTGCAAGTCTTATATTAACATTGTGCCCTGTAAGCTGATGCTTGCTAATGTTATGTTAGCTTTGCCAGTGAACCCTATAGCATTATGATTGGAGCCTTCATTGAACTGGTCTGGACATTCCCATGGGCTGCTGAGGTACTTTTTTTGTCCAATTAACTGAAAATGAAATGTTGACTGATAATTCATGCATTTGCTAACAGAAGACAAACCTGTGAGCAAACCAGGTTTCATTCAGATAATAATCTTGTCATTTAAATACAGAGATCATAAGCGTGCAATGGCGACTTACTCAAGACGTGGAGAGAGGATGTCGCTGAACACTGTCCATGCTGATTCTTGGCCTTTACTGTGTATTTCCCACTGTCTGCAACTGTAGCTTCATGTATCTCCAGTTCGTGCACGTTCTTAGAGCGGCTCAGCCTCGTGTGTGATGTCACACAGATCTGTAAGGACAGACAGAGAGTCATGTCAATGCTTTAAAAATCATCACGCTAAGGTATTTGGTCTTGAAGGGGAATTTCTGGAGACTTACAGTTGTATTGTCCTTCAACCACTCCACTTCGGGGAATGGCACACCTGCAACCTCACAGGTGAACTTCACATTTTGCCCCTCATTTACATTTTGGGACCTGGGCTGCAGCAGGAACTGTGGAGGTTCCCTCTCAGATGGTGTAGGGGATTTGGGTGTTGGTGATTTGGGTGTCGGGGACTTGGGCGTTGGGGATTTGGGGGAGATTGGAGACTTCACTCTCTGGGGTGACTTGATTGGCTCAGGTGACTTGACTCTCTGAGGAGATTTTATTGGTTCAGGGGACTTGGCAAGTGGGGACTTTGCCTCTGGAGAGGTGACTCTTTCAACTGCTTTCTCCTTGGACTCAGACTTGCGCACAGTCAGTGTGAAATATGCCTCTTGTTTACCTCCAGAATTCTCCACCAGCAGAGAGTAGCTGCCTTCATCTGACATCTCAACAGAGGAGATCTCAAAGGATGAGTTGTACTGAGTGGAGACAATGTGGTGACGCACAGAGGACCCAATAGCAGCTCCTTCACGCAGCCAAGTGATGGAAGGTGCTGGGTCACCATCGACATCACATTCAAATCTGGCAAGCCCTCCCTCTTCCACTGTCAGGGACTGTGGTTTGGTCATGATTTTAGGAGGAACACCAGGCTTCTTTTTCTCCTCCACAACAGTCTTTTCTACAACAGTGGTGGTTTCAGTCACTGATTCCTTCACTGTTGTTTTAGAGGAAGAGACATGATACACATCCGTCCTGGTCATCTCAGGGAGATGGGAGGATGGAGGTTCCTCTTCTTTGCGGAGTGAAGAGAAGGCTGCATATTCTGCTCCAGCTACATCCAATATGGCATAGTCAGATGTCTCTCCTTTAGCATTTTTGCAGACCACACGGTAGGTGCCAGCATCTTCGGTCACACAGTTAATAATCTGGAGAGTCAGGACTCCACTGATGTTGGTCATGTGGTATTTGCTGCTCTGCTGAATCTCTTTGCCGTTGTGGAACCACTGGACCTCAGGCTCAGGTTTGGCCTGGACATTTAGGGTGAACTTTGTGTTGGAGCCATATGGTACACGATGAGACCGCATTCTGATGGTAACACGTGGGGCATGGTCAAGGCTGAAAGGAGCCTGGGTAACCACCTCTACCGTCCTCTCCACTGACCTCCTCTCTGCTCTCAAAGCATGCTTTCTCTCCTCATATCTAGACATGAAGTCCACTTTAGGTAGGACCACATCAGTCTTTACAGCCTTTTCTGGCGTAGGGGACCTCCTCCTCTCAGGTTCAGGTGGTGGAAGCTTCTTGACTGGTTTAGCAATATATTCCGAAGTTAAACAAGTCAGGTGCTCAGATTCAGTGCCCTCAGAATATGTGGTGACAGCGACAGTCTTTTCTTTTCTTGACACTTTTGTTTTCTCCTCAAACTCCATGCGTTTGAGTTCACTCTTGTAAGTAGAGATTCTCTGATTAGTTGTGTGTGAGCGCAGCAGCTCCTGGTCTTCTCTCTCTTCATACACCCTCTGCTTCTCCACTGAGGGTTTGTATGTCACTTTGTCATGACGCTGGCGGAGCTCAAGGAAGCTTGGGCCAGCTTCGTACTTAGATGGAATTCTGTAAGTGTCATACCTGTGTACCTCATCTGCCTCTTCGTCATCACTGTAGACTCTTCTGGGTGATGAGGGGCGCAGAGCAGACAGCTCAAAGCGAACAGGGCTGAAGCTTGGTGGAGAAGCAGAGTAGCCGAGCTCCAGCTCCTCCTCAAGACGAAGCCTCTCCTCTTCCATTCTCTTCATTGACAGGTATTCATTTACAGGCAGTAGCAGCTCCTCATCTGACAGGTCACCCAGCGACCTCCTCCTGATCCTGTGGTAGGCCTCCATCTCAGGGGAAGGAGTACGGTGCCTTGCAGGTCGCACAGTCTCCAAATCATCCTGAGTCATGGATGAGATGCGCCACTTTGGCTTATACTGGTCCTTGATCCTGATAGGCACCTCATAGAACTGCTCCCACCTGGAGAGGCGAATGCGCTTCATCCTCTTCTGCTTGATCTTCTCCATTGGCTCGGGGAACTCGTACTGATCACGCAGTTTCTTGTACCATTTCATGTCGGAAAGAGGCCTGAAGTGCTTTATCTCAACATCTTCCTCAAGAACAGCGGGGTTAATAACGCGAGGAGCAGGCACAACATACGGCATACGCAGCCTCTTCTCATCTGCCCGCTTCTTCTTCTCCTCCTGCTCTTTCTGTATCTCAGCCTCGGTCTTCTCACCCTTCTTGGTCGTTACAGCTGGTTTGAACATAGTTGCTGCCTCCCTAACAGCTTGCACTGCCACAGGTGGAAGAGGCATAACAACAGTGCCAGTCATGATCTGATGCAGCCTCACCTTTTTGTCCAGTTGTTCCTTTCCAGCTGCCTTCTGCTTCTCCTTTTCACTCAGCTCATACTCCTTCTTTACATGAGTGACACGTTCTACTTTCAGGGTGGCCTGGCAACTTGCAGATCCAGCTGAGTTGGTAGCAGTAACTCTGTATACACCAGAGTCTTCAGGGAGCGTGTCTCTTACATGAAGGATAAAGTAATCCAAGCCCTCATGCACAACCTCAATAGATGGCCCAAAGGCCAATGGAGTGCCATCCTTCTCCCACTTCAGCGTGGGGTGGCCAGATACTCTGATCTCAAAGCGCACATTCTGGCCCTCCTTGCACTCAACGTTTGCAAGCAAACGTTTGAACATGGGCCTCAGGGTGAGATCGGCTGGTTTGGGTCGAGGAACGACTGTGAGACGTGCCTTGCCACCGTCATCACCGTACCCGTTACGAGCCACCAAACCGTACTCAGCATCCTCCTCATCATCCACTTTGTTAACT
>OMOW01117248.1:0-11150 GCA_900312555.1 Lamprogrammus exutus | reverse complement strand
CAGTGAGACATGGATTATGTCCAGCAGCCAAATATCACTTCAGTCTCCCAAACTCTGTTAACATTTTAAACTGTTATGTTCACTGCACTAAGCTTGCAGCAAACATTGTGGTTGTGCAATAATGGACTTCTGTTGACCTCCACCATATTTTGAAGCATGATCCATATAATTATTTGATATGCATTTTCAATGCAAATGGTAAGTGGACATAAATCAAATTTTCAATGTTAATTAACATTTTACTATTTCCAAAGCGTTGATGGATTTTGATGAATAAATCAATCCCTACTGTGAAAACACAGTTAGGAAACAATGTCGCCTATACTGTTAATGCTTGCAGATTGTACATCTGTAGTCGTAACTATCCACTAGAGACAGTGGTGCTTGCCTGAGCTTAGAAACTACTATTTATTTAAATTAAATAATTAAATTTACTATTTATTGATAAGGCTTTTAAGGGAGATGCAATAAAAATGCATAACTTTATGTTTTGCAGCAATACTAAAAATGATTTTGGGAAAACCTGAACATATCCTGTTGTAACATAAGTATTTTAACAATAAAAAGAGTGGCATTGAGTTCTATTTCGGACAAGCTTCATCCTGTAACAAGCTCTATGGGCCACATATATCACTTTACACTGCAGAGCATTGTGCAAAATTGTGTACTTTCATAACCAATCGTCGGAGCTTCTTTTGGTTGAAAGCATTGCAGAGTGAGAAATTTGGCTCAGTAGGCAGTGGCAGGGATGGTGAAGACGCTCACCAAGTCTACACGTAATGACGCACACATAACTCATCTGAGACGTGCTTAAAAAGATACATGGACGATTTTACAAACTTTCGTGATTTTCAGGAAATTGACATTCAAACTAGATCACTGACATTGTTTTTTTTGTTTTTTTTTGTAAGTTGTAGCATTTTGGAGATATCTGGCATTCAGCTAAGCTTGAACTCTGAGTAGGGAGGAGTGCAATTTTGGTATTAAGTCTGACTTACATGCAAGTATCTCAACTAGTTCTACTTCAACTAATAGCTGATTTTCTATGCAACAACAACTCCAGTACCTCTCTGTACTTCCATTGATAAAATGTACCAAGGCAAACTATAGTTCACATTCTTTAGACATTTAGTCTCAGAGGTAGATTTGATAATTTCATCCTTGTCAAAATCTCTTCTTCACTTGTTCTCAAGAAGAAAACACATCACACCACAGTTGACTTTACTTTGAGTTTCATCACGTTAAATTTAACTGTTGTCAGAGGGTGTTTGTGTGTGTGAGGCCTTTAAAACATTGTGGCAGGTGCAGGATCTCCCTTGTACCAACAGAACACGAGTAAATTTGATGAAAAGTTTGATTAGGGATTTTATTAGGGAGTTGTTTAGGTGGCAAATCACAATGGCAAATATGAGCCAGAAAACCAACTCCTGTCTTCACACCAAGACAGGGGCCTTGTAAGTGGCAGCCTGCCTGGGATGAAAAAATAGATTCAAATAGGGTCCTGCCTTCTCTAAATTGATAACCCTGCCTCCAGCAGGTTTCTCATCCAGATCGTAGTGGTGCACCAGCAGGGTAGTTAACCAGTAATCAAGTCACATCCGTCATCCAATTCCAAATTCTCCACCTAACACTCTGCCCTCAGTCTTCTCCTGGCTTAGCTCGTTCTCTTGTGTTTTCCCTGAGCAACACTTGGAAGTTGGACAGAGGCTTGATTGCCCTTGATGTGAATCAGATGCATCTGCCTGCCTATTGCCAGTTCCTGACTTCTTAACAATCAGTCAGTTTGGGCTAAATTGGACCTCAAGCTGTAAAGCTCCTTGTAGATAAGTGCTATCCTTCAGTATTACTGGCTTTTAACAAATATATTACATATATACATATTTCACACATAAAGTATGCACAAAAGGATAAGCAGAAAGCAACACAAACCAATTCATAATACAAAATGGAAATGTTTTCACTTAGAGAGGTTAATCAGATTATATTGTACTTCATTCAATATATATATATATATATAAATAAAGCAGACAAAATGAATTTCACTCCTCATAACTTTGTTTATCTTGTCTTACCACTGCATAATATAGTGGTCTTCCAAGGTGCATCTTAATAAATCTGATTATTTGACTTACTCTCATCAATGAATGAATTAATTGATGTATGAATGAAATGCAGCATATAATTTTAGAGAGCTCATATGATACAAATCACACCATGTTCATGCTTATCTCTGCCTGGGGTAGGTCTTGGTAGTATGCTTTGAATTTCACAGTTTCTAATCTACATTGCAGATGGTGTTCACTTGTTCACACCATGGATCTTGCGAATTAAGACAAAGAACATTCAGTATTGAAGTTAAACTGAAATACATGTCCTGAGGAAGTTGCCTCTTGTGTAAAACATCTTGTTTCTTGTAACATCTTGCAGCAAAATTGGAGAAAAAAGATGGATTAGATTTTGCCATAAAATGTCTGAAGGAAAAGACAAGGCTTTCCCACACAAAAGGGCCCCCTTTTATCTTTGTAATTGTTGGAAGCATTGATGTTTGGCAAAGTACGCCTTTCAAAGTAAGCAAAACAGACCAAACACAATCAAGCTTAATTATAGCACAATTACTGATGCTTGGAGCACAGCGTTGCATATTTTTGAAAAGCAAAGATGGACAAAAATTCATTTGTTCCACTCAAATACAGATTTAATTGAGGCTGGCAACCACAAGAGGTTCTAGCAATGCTTTAAAAGCCACAGTTTGTGTGATATATGTCCACAGATGAGAGATTTTTGCATCGCTAAAGAGAAAGAGAAAATTAGGGACATCAATAATCTATACGACTGAAGAAAGATATGATAGGAGCCTAATGATTCATTGTCTTGTATCTATCTATCTATGCACATTTGGCTCCTAGTTATGCATGAAAATTAAGTTATTTATCAAAATGCATCTTATACAATAAGTTTCTATTTCAATGCCTAAATGCCTTCTTTAGTGGAAAATCATATAACACAAGGGATGAACTAATTAAAATGACAACGTTTTCAAGATTGTGAGAACAGAGGGACCTGATACAATGTCATTTTCAGACCACAACACTGTATACATCTATATCATGTAAATAACATATCAACTGTTGAAATGTACCCCCCCCCCAAAATGTTCTGTCATCTTTATTTCCACACACTCAAACAAAAGCTTGTGACAGAAAATCCATTATTTTCTAAATCCCAAGAAAGAGTAAAAGATATAAAATATCAGCTCTTATTTGTCATGTGTGAAATTGGTTTACACTACTTTAATTTCATCTGTCCAAATGATAAAATACTTTTTTAATTTAGCGCAAATTGGTCTGCTCTTTTTTTTGGGTAATATTTTGGAATAGATGCATTTCAGCTTTAATTGTTGTTCATTTCTTGTTTTCAAATCATTAGTTTAAAATTACATGATCAGATTGACTTTTTAATTAAGCTTTTATGAAGAACTTTGAACGCTTCTATTGTCGGTTTCTGGCTTTAACATAATATTTATGAGGCAACTCCAGTTTTTTTACTTTTTACAGTCTTCATGAAGTCATTAGGTTAAGGTATTAAATGTACACAATGCCTTATTCACAACAAGTTTTGCAGTCAATGTGTAAAAAGCTTTTCTGAAAAGACATGCTCCCTTATTTTGTTATAGTGCCAAGTAGTCCTTGGAAAGAAGCGTCAAAAGTGAGCTCAGCACTGGGCCCGTATCAAAATCAGTGCATGTACTGTATCTTTAAGGTACAATCTGCGATCCACAGTAAACAAATGGTTGCCCCCAACTAAAGACCAAAACGCCTCACTGGTGCTTCTATACCCTCATATTGATTGACAGATCTTTTAACACACGAAATTATTTTAAGTCATTAATATTCTAATATGTAATTAAAAACAGGCCAATGTTTTCATTAATGATCAGCTCTCAATACACAAAATTTCTACTTTTCAAACAGTAAGATGATTATTTCTACTATATGAGACAATTTATTTCAAATGTGCGTGTTCAAAAAATGAAGGATTTAGACATTAATGTAATGAAACCTTAGTAGAATAAAATGTATGACAAAACCATGATCATCATCAACTATTTACATGATTACCACACTAATAGTGTTTTTAAAAACATTTATTTCAGGTTTTTTTTAACCTATACTTTTAAGAATAACCTTATCCTTACAGGGGAAAAAAATATTTGATCATTTAAATTTAGCATTATTTATCAAATTTTAAGGTGGCATGTAACAATTATAAATTTTGTTGGGATGTTGTGTCCTCATGGTTTGACCTTTGTTGAGAAGGCAAAATTGGCTCCCTCAGCACTCATTGTTTCATCATGCTCCTGCTCTAAACATTTAAAGAAGATTTAGTGTCACAACTCCTCTGACATGCATGCAATTAATATTCCCGGCTGTCTGCGATGTTTACTCAACACTTGGTAAACATGACTGATTTTTGTCGCAGATGTTGGATGGTGGTCATGCTCAGCTAGAAGAATATATTAATTCCCTGACAGGCCTTGGGCAGTCCCCCTTATTAAAACTATTTATTTGCCCCCTTTTAATGGCATAATTAATCCAGCCTGAAATTGGAAGTACCACATAAACTGCTGTCTGCCCATAATCTGCATGACGGCAAATAAACTCCTTTTATGCTCAATAGGGTAACTGTAGCCGCCATTGGTTTGTGTGACTGCTACCTTGCATAATATTAGATTTCTAATTTTTATTTTGCATTTGCGGTCATGGCAGGCTACATCAGCATGGTTAACAGAGTGGTTTTCTAATGTAATTTTTTTGGTAATGTTTTCATGTCCACGCTATTCTAATTGGACTCTGTGATCAATACTAATCCAATCTTTATACCCACTTTAATCAGATGCTCATGTAGTGAATATGGCACATGTGATAAAAGGGAACACAATGTTGATTTAATAAGCAAACAATTTGAAAAGAAAAGTTCTTCAGACAAATGGCATTTTGCTCAAGAAAGAAGCCCATTACATGTGCTTGCAATGATGCAGTCTGGACCTTTGCTGCATATTCAACTATGCACTATTTTTTTCTGCTCTGATCGAACAGAGCACCAAGCCGGATAATGACACATATTGCTGCAACTTAGAGGGGCTCCTATACATGACATGGAAAACAAAATTCCAAAATATTCCTTAATTTCAATATTGAAAAACAATGATAGTTTCTGTAGATGTTGCATAGTTAGAGGAATGTGACTGGATTAGTGTGAATATATCTGAATGGACGACAGATCATCATTAATAAAACTGCTTTGATAAATAATGTGCAGTAATTCCATGCCTCTGCTTTTTTTTAATGCATGTGTAAATGCCATCATTCCTTCACATTTTGTTATAATTAGCATTTGCTGCTGACAAAGTCAAACTCAATTGCTTCAATGCTGGGCAAACAGTAATCAATGTGGTGTTTGGCCTTTGGTTATAGCATATAACTTCCAATACATGAATACAATACAATTTGTGTTTTATGGGCTTTAATGGAGAACATATTGTGCAGATATCCATGTTCTTATTCTCATTAAGGGTACTATTTTTAGTCATTTACAATGTTTTAAAGTGGAAAAAAACATGCATCCAAAAAAAATCTCATCTCCCTTGCTGCTGCACCACTGTGCATGATAAGTGAAAACAAGTGGTTTTAGACACTGTCTCTTTAAGGGATCGATGGTTTTGTCTAACACATACTCTATACTGTATTACATTATAAAAATGAGGAAAAGTAACAAAAAGCAGAACATGTCCCCTTAAAAAAAGAAGCAATTTATCGTTTTGGAAAACATCCTCAAAAGTCATTATTTTTAGCACAGATGTGTAAAATTTGATCTGTAAAGTAACACACAAGGGTAGTGGGGTCGAGGGATCCAAAGACACTATGCCCAGGAGAATCCTCATGCTTTAATTTGTCCTTGTCTGAACTGCTTTTTTATCAGTCAGTCAGTCGATTATCAGCCGATCAGTTCCTTAAAATAGAAAAGCAAATTTATTGAGGGGAGGGGAGACATTTTGTCACACAACCTGCTAACACTCTGTCATAATTTAACTGCAGTAAATCACTACAGAAAAGATGGCAGATCTTACAGACAGTGTTGACATTTGTCTGTGTAATCCATAGTAATAATAACATCAACAAAATGCTTTTGGAGATTTGGTGATTGTTTTGCTGATACATTACTTCTGAATTAAAATGCATAATGGTGGACAGCCATCACCCGTTGCATGGATACTCCATCCTGTAGGGGAATAGCAAGAGAGGAAGTGGGCGAATATTTCAGCTGAACACAAACTTAGTGCTTTAGCAAGTTATGTATTCTGATAGCAGGTAGCATTTTAATGCACTTTAAGTCTTAGGGCAGCTTTAGCATTGATATACACGTCTTCATAGTTTGCATTTATTAGTTTTATCCATCATATTTTTTGTGGTTTTTGCAGTCTCTGTGTCTTGGTTTTGTGTTTTGGAATTTACACATGTGTTCACATGAATGTTCTTGCCAACTGAAATTACCTCTCAGTGGTAATAAAGATTATTTTGAACTCTTGATCTCCTTGAACAGCTGGATTGAGGCTCAGGGACTTGCAAATACAAATTACTAGTAATCTAGCAGAAGTAAGTTTGAACAGAAAGTTCAAGGGACCATGTTCTGTATGTAGCTGTGAAAATTGTGTTCAGGTTATTTTAATAGCTGCTTTTGTGTCTTACTGTATCTCTAGAGTATTTACACATTAGCCCTTGTCAACAGAGAACCCACGTGCTCCTGAAGGTCTCTCTGTGAGGCCAGATGCCACAGCCTCGGTTTCGTTTATTGAGCCATTGCCTGGCTGTCGACTGTATTCTTCATTTGCTCTCCCTTTACCTTCAGCAGGCTATTTCACATTGCAGGGTCAGTCTCATATAACTTGGAAACCTGCTGTGACACCAAGGGTGAAGAAATATTTGCCCTCAATAATCAGATCCAATAAATGATGCCTCCCCCTCAATCTTGGGACTTTGATGAATTTCATGGAGTCAGCCAAGGAGTGATTTCAAACAACAGTGAAATGAAAGATTTCATTATCTTTTCATTATCTGTGTTGTGGACATGTGCCTTATGATGCCATTTTTGATCAGAAGCAGAATTTCAGGTCCTCATTATCACACTTCTCTGCCCTGAAAATAGGAGATATTTGTTTGGAAGGAGGTTGTCAGAATACTGGACTGATCCTGATGCAATTATGCAGCTGGTGCCATTTTTGGTAGTAATGAACAATTTATACTGAATCGGCTAGAGATAAAATCCTGAATTTGAGCTGTAATCTGAGGCCCTTGTAATATTTAATGTTTCTGTGTCAGTAAGCCCCAAATGATGAGTCTCACTGATTTTACAGATATTCCATTGGGTCATGAATAATGTAGCAGACAGGC
Organism: Lamprogrammus exutus; assembly: GCA_900312555.1. Classification (NCBI taxonomy): domain Eukaryota; kingdom Metazoa; phylum Chordata; class Actinopteri; order Ophidiiformes; family Ophidiidae; genus Lamprogrammus; species Lamprogrammus exutus. The sequence goes on along the minus strand of OMOW01117248.1, from coordinate 3,702 downwards.
AAGAATCTCTCACCCCATCTTCCCCTGTTACATGATCCTGCAATAAATTTCCCATCAATGCCATATGGTGACAAGTCATGTGCAGGATTCAATATGTTGTGTTATTTATTTATTTACTTGGTGTTGCTTTTCTATCACTGATTTATGTGTTATTGTGGATGATCTGCTGCTGGGATCTATGAGGGGTTGTGCAAGGTTTTTGGAAAAGGGCCCAGGTTGAAACGAAGCCATGGATTCTTGATAATGTCGTATCAATCTGTTCTACCCATGAGCATTAGCTTTTTCCTTTATACACTGCATGTGAAGACTGGTCAAGCAGAATTTCCTTTAAAAAGGATTTATGCAAAAGAGGGAGCTTAGCAAGATATTTTGATGAGGAAGGAATTTTTAAACAATACTGATTTCGTAAGTTTTACTTGAAACCTTTGGAATTTTCCTGTCAGGAGTTTCTGGTTATATATGATAGTAAGCTGAGGGAATGTACATTTGATTTTTTCATCTTTAATTAAAATTATTATTTTCGGAATACAAATTCTCATATAACAAGTAACTTACATACTATGCATGTCACCTCTACATTGCATGTACAAGTTGCAAACATATTTTACATTGAATAATATTTGTCCAATGTGTTTTCCGAATAAAGTTCAATAAGCTATTGAAAACAGCTTAAAAACTCACCTATCCTTTCTTCTGGGGATTCAATGAATATGCAGATATTACCCCACATGCCAGTTCTATTCTAAACATCTAACACAGCCACACACACACACACACACACAGCCACACACACTTGCATGATTTGCATGCATTTGAATATTGGAGCTGATTAGTGTTAACTATATTGTAGTTGCACGTGTGCATCATCAATTCAGATTTTAAGGGATGGTAAATATATAATCTCTCTCTCTCTCTCACATCACACTTTCATTAACCTAGTTGCTACGCGATGGTTCAACTAAAATGGGACAATTGAGGGTCACTGAGTGAGTCAGTGCCATTTTGCTGACTGACCTGATTTTGGCTCCTGATAAACACATCCTGTACTGTGGTAAAAATAACTGTGTTTTTCAAACAAGTAAATACCAGTTATATTATTAACTTTGAATTATTATCACATTACTTAGCACAGTAGCTCTTCTTTATGTATGTCTTATGGATAGGCCCTTTTGTGATTGTGTGTGGTTGTAAACTATTACCAATATGGGACTCAAGGGGAAATCAAAGTCAACAAATTCAAAATTCCATGGGCTTTTATGAGCAAGCTCACCACAGGCTGATACACAAGATACATGTATATTAAATGGAAAAACAGACCATCCTTTTTTCGATTAGGCAGGCAGTGATAGGTAGCATGTACCCACCTCCTATGTTGTTATCTCTTGTCAAGGAGAGTGAAAGGGTGAAAATGGATTCACTTGGTAACTATGAAGCTGGGTCACCATAGTTGCTCTGTGGTTAGCACAGTCGATTCACAGCAAGTTGTAGGCAAGATAGAAGGTCCTGGGTTTGAATCTAGCCGGGACCTTTCTTTATGAAGGCTGAATTGTCTCCTGTGAGTGCTCCAATGAATTGCAAACTCTAAATTGCCCATAGGTATGAATGTAGACTGTTGACCTGCACAGGATGTACCATGCCTTTCCCCAAGTGACCCTGCATGGAATCGTGCATGGATTGATGGAGCCCAGTTCATAATCATCAATGTGTAGAGATTATGCTATTCACGATAAAAACAAGATTTTTTAATGACTATATTTCAATGCAAACATGCAGATTTGCCATTTGGAAAATAACAGCAACGTCTATGCTGTGCTATTAAGTTTTGTAAAGAGAAAAACAAGATTTTACAAATGTGCCCTGTAGATGTCCTCCTCAATAATTGGATGGACTACATTAATATTTAAATGGAAATAGTGGGGCATACCGCGGGTCAAAAGGAATAAAAACTAAGACTAAAACTAGGCTTTTCTAAATTAGTTCATTAAAAAAAACTGTGTTTTTTTTTTTTATTCATCCAAGGGAATGTGGTAAATAGATATTAAGCCTTTAGCTTTAATGATGATTATTTTAATCTAGTTTAAAACACCCCTTTCTCCCAAGGATGCCAATAAAGTGTGACTTTTCTGAACCAGTGGTACACATTTAATGGTGAAATCTCACTCTCTTTACAGACAAAGCTATGACGGACTGGGAAAGAAGCTGAAGGAAGTGTTCAGTGAGAGAAGCAGCATTCTGCACCAACTGTCCAAGACATCTAAGGAGCTGGACAGCATAAAAGGCAACCTTCAGGTAAGACTTTTACTCTTTTGTTTTGAAAGATACGGAGGTGTTAGCGGGTTGGTTGGCCACAAGTGTTAGACCTGAGGTGATTTCTCTTTTTTTCAGACACCAGATTGCAGAGAAAAATATAACTAAAAGCAGCTATTTATTTTGCTAGCTCTGAATCAATCTGCTGTCATGATTATCAAATATAAATGTGTAAAATTTGGCGATCTTATCCAGTGTTACATACAGGATTTATTAGTGAAAGTGTACTTGCTTAAGAAGTGATGCTGATATGAAAATTCTGATCAATTCACTGAAATCCAGACACGCTGTCATCTTTTAAAGCTGTTGACAGTGTTTGATGATACTCTACTCTAGTACTACTGTACTCCACATGAGTTAACTGAAGGAATTATGGCGGTTTGACAACCACATGTAAATTAACCTGGTACATCTATCATTTTTATGAATGCTGTATTTTTTCACTTTAAACTAGGGTGGAAAGTAACTACATACACTCATGCACTGATTATAATGATGACATATAATACAGATTTCCATGACCTTATTTTCATTTGAAACCTTGCAGCATCACAACTGTGTACACTGAGTGAAAACAGGTGTGTTGACAGGTATGTAAAAGTAGACAAGTTAGATTTAAAAAAAGGACTAATCAAAAATAAAGTTGTCAGGATAGCTCAGGACATATGGGTTTGACTTACGGGATGCATTTCTATTTCTATGAGCATATTACAAAACATGATTATCTTAGTGAAAGATACTCCCCATCATTTCCCAGCTGTCACTTGAGGTCATCGTCATCACAGCTTTTTGGTAAAGACAAGAAATTAACAGAAAGTCAATTATACATTCAGATATTTAAATCATTTAGTATTTCTCATTCATGTGAGTCTTTGCAACAGTGATACTGCAAATCATTGCTCCCTCTTGGACATTTAGACCTCAGATGCCATGGGTTTGTACAGTTGAAATAGTTGTGCCTTATTTTTGGTAGCATGCCTCACCAAGGCTGGAATCTGAGTGATAGTTTTCTCTTTGCTGGTTTAAGTCAAGTGGAGCAGGGCCCAAGAAAGTCAATAACCAAGCAAATGTATGATTTCCTCCGTCAATGTGTGTATGTGTAAGGGGGAAGCGGGAAAGTGAGATACAGAAACACACAGACAGAGGTGATGTGTATGGGTGGATGGGTTGTGATATCCTGGCCAAATATCACATGAGCTCTTGTGTCTGGAAAAAGCTCATGTAGTCTGCCTACCATGATCCCCCAGGGTGAGCTCTGATGTCTAACCACTCCAGGCAAGCTTGGTTTGCATCTACCCCCCCCCCCCCCCCCCCCCCCGGGGCCGGGCGCCGGGTCCGGGGGGGGGCGGTGGGGGTGGGTTGGAGAGGGGGTGTTGGGGTGGGAACTATGATTGG
>OMOW01117234.1:0-17087 GCA_900312555.1 Lamprogrammus exutus | reverse complement strand
CCCACTGCCCGCCGCTCGATGTACCGCTCCGTTTCTCTCAGGGACGAGCAAATTCTTGGCAGAAACGAGCCACGTTTTGTCTGCTCACACACACACACACACACACACACACACACACTCACACAGTATTATGACCCAATGATCTGGCCAAGGTGCCATTTTGAAAGCAATTCATAATCTGCACACCCCACTCATAATGGAGTAAATATTTGCTCACAAAAAACATCCCTGGTCAGAAGATTTATTTGTAGCTCTTCTGCTCACTGTTGTAGAACAGCAGTGGTCGATATCCTATAAACAAAATAATACAGTGCAATAAACAGGCCTCTAAAGATATTGAGCAGTTATTAAGTTTTACATCTTTCCTCCTAAATCATGGCTCTAAAACTCTGTGGCGTGTTGGGATCATTGGTTTGTATTCCTACAGCAGTGCGATTTGTCAGCGGGGCAGAGGTAATGACTGTATCCATACATGCAACCTCAGGCTGGGCTTTGGTAATCTCTACTCACCAGAGAGGGGCACTGCCAACACAGCCAAGAAGGCAGGGTGGTGAGGGGGGGGGCGACAGCTTTCCCTCCCTCTCTGTGTCACCCTCTCCTCCTCTCTTCCTGCCCATCTGTGTGTCTCACTCCAACTCTCCTTTTGTGAAGGCAACGTTTCATCATTCTGCCCTCACACAACCTGTGACTCCCAACCTCTTTCCCTTGTTCTCCGCCCCATGTGTGTTTCAGCCCCTCCAGAGTGAGACAGACAGCGGGTTTCATCTTCCTACATGTCCTGCCCGCCCTCCCTGTCATCGGCCTGCATGCAGACACTCCCACACAGATGATCAGCAGACACTTTCTGCCCAAAGAAATCCTCAGGCTGCCAGTTTCCCCCAGCCAAGGCAATCTGCACTCCGTCATTCACGTCCATGCCAGCCAACCTGGCATAACTTCCCTCTCCTCACTGTCTTTAGTCTCTTTCCTCCCACATTTTGTCCCTCTTTTTCATTCTCCTCTGATTCAGTCTCCTAAGAGGATTTCTCTGATGTCTTTCCCTCAACAGAGCCAGTCTGATATCACTTTCCTCCTCCATCTTTCCATATAGTGTAAGGTTAAAATCATGGTTTGTCGGTAGATTTCTGCTTAAGAATCTCCTTAACAAACCTTGGTGTTGCATGACAGATAGTTAGGCACTCATAATCCTTTATCTGAGGACCATCGACCCTCCATCATCTCCTTCTTTCCAAGCACTCTGCTCTTTCTCTGTCGATTCCCTCACCCACCGTCTCTCCCCAGCACTCCTTGCCAGTCCCCTGGGCGGCTCAATGCTCTATGCTGGACCTCTTGCATATCTGCCTGCCAGAGTGTATTTAAAGACAACCAGCATGTTTCTCCGTGGATATAGCGGCAAGGTATGACTCACGAATCAGATATTTGACCAGGAGAGCCGCACAGTAGAGTACAGCCGAGGCGTGGGAGGAAAGTGTGGATCGCTCACAAAGGGAACCTGACCGACCTCCATCTTTCCATCTGGTAAACAGGCTGCAATTCCAACTCTGCTGGTGTTTTAAAGAAATAATAATTTCTCAACATAGGCTATTGTTGTTGTCAATGCCTCTTCAGAGAACACTCTATTAAGGCGGGACAGCGGAGTAAAGCTCAATATCCATTGTAAAGACGCAGTGTTGCTAGTACAAATGCATGCCACAAATGGCCCATGACTTGTGGATCTTTCAAACTGCCGTAGCAATCAATCCTTCACGCCAATCATGCCGTCACACCCGAGAGTTTTCTTTTATATGTAAGTGTAGCTCTTCAAGTTATTTGAAAAAGCCTCTTTTGACTTAGGCTTCACACAAAGCACAGCCCTGCAGAGAACTATGCAGTTCAGCAGAACAGTCTTGATGCTAGTGGCTGTGCTGCGTTCTCTTTCCAGGTGTGACGGGAACTCGACTCACAGCAAGAATAAACCATAGCCTGCAGGTCTATGACTAAGTGTTATCAAGTGTATTCCTTTTCATCCACAGGGTCTTACATTACAGATGGCTGAATTGATTTTTCCTGACACACTTTTCCTCTCTCTACAGTTTTCTTTAAGCCTGTGAGATAATTTTAGATTTTCTCAGAGAAACGCCATCAATAAAGCAGCACAGGAATCTGTGCATCTACACATGCCATCATACCTCAGGAAAACAAGAAAAGTCAACAATAAGACAACAAATAAAGATATTTCTGCTCATGTGTTGTGGGAATTGTTCAGGTGTGTGTCAGTGTGTGAAAACATCCAACGTCTCTCCGCCTCATTTCACTGTCCAGTGTTTATCTGGCGCTGACATATTATCCAACAAAGTGCAGGCATAGATGTGTGTTTTCTTACACCTACACTTGGACCACTGAGGGTTTGACACATTCATTGTCAGTTCTGCACCTGCAACACTCTGACCTGCATCCCAATGAATCCCTCTGTACTATCCCCCATCTATCTCTCCCCCTCTCTCGCTTTCTGAAATCCCCTCGCCCTCTCCTACGCAACAGAGCATCATCACCAGGCCCATTTCTCCCCTAATAGCGCAGACAAAGCGGATGAGCCTCCTCGATCTTATCTCTCCTCTCAGTCTGCTCCTCACAAAGGAATTCTTTAAGTCTTCAGGTCAATAAAATTACGCCCCGATTGCAAAGACGGCAAATATCACAGATACCCTATTCCTTCTATTGGTGTCTCAGGTATATGCAGCAGGATAGAAGGGAACAGACATAACATAGTAATAGACATCCCAAGCTTGCTCGGCACCGACTACAGTACTGCCTTGAATCTCACCTAGTGTTGGGAAAATTACACAGTCTGATCAGCAACACCTGCAAATTATTCACAACACACACTCCACCATCAGCCTCTATGGATCAGCCTGTGAAATTATTTACAAACACGTATATGAATGTGCTTTCGAATGTGTATTCCTGTAAGCCTCACTAGCATTTGTAAAACTAAAACTAACTATAGATGAGTGGTTTGCTCTCTTGATTTAACAGTAACGAAGCCACTGTATTTTCTTTATGCCTGCCCGATGAGAAAAGCTACCTATTACCTAATCCTAAATTAGAAGTGCTTTCAGAAGAAAAAATTAAATGTATGTATAAATATGAGTATGTCTATAACACAATTATAAATGTGATTTTACAGACCAAAGTGGTAGACGACCACATAAAGGTCACAGTTACCCATGGGACATTTATGCCCTGACTTAACCTGCACAGGAAGACCTTCCTGTCAGGCTATGTGCACATTTGCCTCCTTAACATTGATTGACAAACCCAAACTTCACCCCTTGGCCATAACCCCAACCTTCTCCTTGTATGACCGAAAGCATACAGTTGGTTTGCAGCAGTAAACGGTCTGCAAGGAAGCTCTGCCTGGGTGGTGTAATTCAGGGCACAAAAGTCCCAGCTCCTCCACAGTCTTTGGGTCCTAACGGCAAAAGCACAGTCACCTCTGTGGTTCTGTCTAGACAGGACGGTCAGAACAGCCTGAGGATCTCATCTGACTCATGGGCTGTCAGCTCTACCTCCACTTTCAATGTGATTAGAATAACAACAGGAAATGAATTTCCAGTCTAACACAGATGGTATAATTGTGGATGTACAGTGTTTTCCTTTGGCAGTCGGTAGAATCCTAACAGCTACATTTTAATGTCACTTACATGACATTTTATTTTAACTCTGCCAAGGTTGGTATGTTTTCAGTCCTGTCTGTGTGTCTGTCCATGTGTTTGCTTGTCTGTTAGCAGAATATCTGAAAAAAGATACTACTATACCTTTTGAACCGTAAGTCATAGAATCAAAATTCTCTTCCCCCTGGATTCCTTGGGTCTATCTGCATCCATCAATATGGGCCACGCCCATTTGTTCCAAACTAGGTTTTCCGTCATTTAGAATTCTTTCCAAAACAGTTTTTTTTTTGTGTCTCCTCCAGCAATTTTAGGTCACAAAATCTTTCAAGTAGAATGTTTGGACAATGCCAGACAAATGTTTAATCTTTGTATTTTGATATTCTTACTGTTTTGCTGTAATTGGCTGCCAAAGTTGAGTGGGTGTGTCTCATTCTTCAAAAAGGGCAGCATCTCATGAAGGAATCAACAAAAACCAAACATGAGCTGTGCCCTCACAACTAATGCAACATCAATTGACCTGATGGTGGCGCTATAATGACAACAGTTAAATTTTGTCAATGACTTTGGATCTGGTACAATCAAACGTTTGCTGGTTTGTCTGTGGGGGGAGAGGGGTGGTCATGGTCAATAACCTGTCATATTTCATCATTGAGAGACGGACGGACTACTCGGCCTTGGCGTAGGTATGCCCTCTCTGAGTGGCTTCTAGTTCTTTCTTGTTTTTACCTTATAAATATTTTTGAGCTTTAATGACGTCAGCCACACAAATCCAATATTTCAGTTTCTTTATTTGTAGTGATGTAACGTTTGGAGTAAAGTACACTACTGTTGCTTCTGCTAGAATTATCCTTAGCAGTGGTAGTAGAAATAGCAGTAGTTCATACTGTATAATCAATATTATCTTGTTATCATGGGCATTTGAGCAGTAAGGCATACATAAAGGTCACTGAAGAAGAATCAAAGAAAATTGTTAAAGTCTCTGTATGTCTGCTATCATCCTTTGGATATCCCACCGCTCACAGAGATGAGAATGAGCCTGGGTTCAGTGTAGCCTGGCCACCCATGGGCTCTCCATTCTGCTGATGTAGTGCATCAGCGATAACATCTGACCTGGTAGACCTGTGAGCGACACACTGGCTCTGCTGCACAGCCAGCAAGACGGACAATCCACTCAGTGAGCACAAACGGCTTTTTCCAGCACCGTACTGAATAAGCTGCCAGCTCTGGAAGAGCTGGACAGTCTTTTGGATGGAGTTATTCTGCGTAAACAGACTCTTATGATTCATCAGAGCAACTGTGTCAACTAATGGACTGAGAAGATTTATGTGTAATGTGTTTTTGTGACACGGACATTTCACATAACGCACTCGCAGTAAGATAAAGTGTCAGAAGGCTGCACAATGACATGTATTTCAAAGGCAGAATCAGAGCTGTTCAACAGTCGCCAGATCAGACAATTACACTCAGACAAGTTAACCAGCCGAAACTGAAACCGCCTGCGCCAGTACAATGGAACTGTCACACAACAACACTACAGGGGCATCTTCATTTTCATTTTCAGCGAGCAACATGCATCTTTGTCAAAACAGCTAATGTGAATCTATGGTCTGCTAATGATGGGATTCAGTTCCTTCAAAAATAAATACTGACCACAGAAAGAATGAAAGAAAAACATGAATGTAATTTGTTGAGATGCAATTAATGGTGTAGACCGTGCAGTGCTGGTCGATCAAGTATGACATTTGCAAATTAAAAGAGAAGAGATTTTACACAAATGCACTAAAGCAACTATGCTATACCACCCTCTTAACCCTGAGAAACAATCCAAATGTGATAACATTCACTGAAACGGTTATATACTGTCAGCCAGTATGCAGCCAGTATGGTAGACAGAGACTTGAAATAACTCATTAAAAGCACATACCTCCACCAAGGCAAAAACAAGCCCAGACAATTACATCCTTGTTCTATTAAAATACTGGCCTAAAGAAATAAACAAATATAAACAGAATAAACAGGATCTATTTCTGTAACTATTACAGATACGTCAAAACCGTTTGTACGCTTCTGAATCAGCAACATCGCAACTACACATTAATGGATGTTGCATGTTTCTGCCCTATTTATTACCTTAAAGCAATTCCATAAATATGCTCCCTGCCCAAGGATATATTCTAGACCAGTTACACATGGCGTTGATATGATGGATTAAATTGATCTGATTTTTTTTTTTTTTGTCATTGAGACTGGTGTATTACTTTTGAAGGAATAGACAAAAATATCACAAACTGCATATCTGGATCTGCACCAAAACGTTATGGGTTCTTCCCTGGCTCACTGTTCCACCAAGTTTCATCAATATCGGTTCAGAACTTTTTACATAATCTTGCTAACAAGCATACAAACCAACAAACATACCCGAGTGAAAACAAAACTTGTTGTGAGAGTTTACATCTTTTATATGTGCGTAACATACAGCACATGATATGTTCTGTAATTCAAGATCTACTAGCATCTACAGAGAAAAGGGTATTGAAGGTTTGTAGTACAACCACTAAAAATTTGTGTTACAAACTAGTGATTGTATTTAAATGTGTTGTCTTCTATCTATTGTTCAGAGCACATTTAAAAGTGGAATATAATGACATAAGGAGGATTGGGTCTTACAAATAACAAAGTGTGGTGTGGTACAAATGGTACACACAAACTGGGAAACTGTTCTCATCTGCTGTACTTCATGCAAGACAGGAGTATTGCCACAACGAAACACACACAGGCGTGACTAGGAAACAAATACGTATAGTGTACAAGCTGAACTGAATTTGTGAAGGTCTTACAATAGTAGTATAAAAGTGCAATCCCTCCTAAATATTATACAAAACAACTGAACTGCATTCCTCTGGCAGGGCTGCAGTGAGAATTTGAATGGGAAGATGCAACATTCTGGTGGTTTTGTTTTGTCACATGGTGAGTAAATTTACCAGCACATATTACATCTGACTGGCCTTCGACCCTCAGGTAGAGAGCACATGGCAGCTCTATGCATAATCCATTGATAAATGACTATGGCTATTGATCCTTGTAGCCTTGGACAGGCCAACATGAGAGTGCTCCAACACTGGTGAGGCAGTGAAAAAACATTACATTCTGTCATCGATAGCGGCTGTCCAGTGGTCAATTGTTGTTAAAGCCACCCTATTTGAAAGGGAAGAGCTTCCCTCATTTGCTAAGTGTCAATGTTGATTGAAGTCTTCACCTGATCAATGGATCTGACATAAATTCCCACAAGATTTGCATCTTACAAAACAAATCCTGTCAACTGATTCTTTATGGACGTTCTCACTCGCAGCAGAATATTTTTCAAGCTCAGTTAAAGAGATGCACACTCCAACATGTTCAAACAACACTCTCACAAACCGAGCTTGAGGAAAAGAGAAAAATGCATTTGCTTATGACCATCTGAGGAGATATACGGGCAAAATGAAATCTGAGTCGATGCAATGGCCTTGCTCTATTATTTTCGCATTGTGAAATCTACAGGTCCTCTGGCATAACTACCTGCAGCCAAGTTGCACTATAATTATACTGTCCTCTTATAAAGGTCCACATTGTACTGGTTGTTATAATTGTTATATTTTTGTATCTGGTGGTAGCAGCCACTATGGGGCAGCCTCAGGCTCTGCTGTAACAACACAAGTGAAGGACAAGGAATGAATCCCAATGAAAGTTTATTATGTATACTGTGAGAGGGCACACTGGGCCCTGACATCTCTAACGCACAAATACACACAAACGCAAGTAATTCCACTCAAGGATGTATACAACCACGACTTAACAAACACACGTGGTACGCATGGAAATTACATACTACAGCAGAAGGCCGATTGCATTTATTTGTCCTCACTTGCAGCTCAGACTGTCTTGTGGAGGCTGTGTGTGTGTATAGACAGTACATATTAGCAAGCAAGCAATGTTAGTACAGAACTGTAGAAAGTGTGTTGTGTTTTATATACACAAATTACCAGGTTGTCAGGTTTACCCGCGCAATCCAATGCAATCTAATCCAACTGCCGTGCAATAAATCCAATATTTATGAGGCTTATAATGTTCATTTTTGATACCGCCGTAAGTGGTATAGCTGCATTGGAATGCATTATAATGTATGATTCGTTAAGACGTTTATAATATTCTATTCACCCATTTACATATTTGAAGGAGGAAGAATGTTAGACAGACCTCTAATGCAATAAAATGCAACACCAGAACAAAATAAAGTCTCAAAAATACCACAGTCAAGTCAACACCTCTGATGCTGTCAACAAAGGGCAGAATTTATTGCTGGGATTTTGTATTGGATTGCACAATTCTACTTAAGAAAATGGTGACACTGTTTACATACATTACATAATGCATGGATGGGTATGTGTGGGTGCATGCAAGTTGACGGCCCAGGTCTTCTATTTCTTCCCTTCTTTTCCTTAAAATGCAGTATCTTTCCATCTGCCAAGTGTTTCCACTGTATTATTCAAAGTGGGAGATTGTTTCTGAGGTTCCACATGCACAGGGGAGGTGGAAAGATAACAGTAACAAGTGTAATGAAACAAAGAGAAGGCACAGAATCTAAGTCGAACGGGAACCAGAAGACATCTTCTTGGTCAGCACTGAAAAACCGCATGGTCAAAACAGATCATATTTAAAAGGCAATTATTGATCCACAAAGGCATTTTGTGCCCACAGGATGTTTTCTATAGTGAAATAAGCCCCTAATTAAATTTAGGCATGCAGCATTTTGCTCTTATTCTGCCGGAAAATGAAGTCTACTGTGGTTGTTTGACTTCTGAGTTTAAGCTCTGTCCAGAATTTTTCTAAGATCACTGTGTTGAAGCGCTGATAATGTCTCTTTAGCCAAGGCTGACTATGTTGAAGCAACATGGACACTTTCCCTTTTGGAAGGATGAGTGAGAAGCCTTCCATCAGCCAGCAGAGCTCTCCTCATGCTTTTCTCATCCCCTTAAGAGGATCAGATGTAATGGGGTTTCCTATTCTCCAGCTCCTTCTGGTCAACAGATAAACTGCAGAGCACTTTCAACCAAGTCTAAGAATGATATTCCTGTCACATTTTACTGTCATTCTGACAATAAGTGTTGAAAGAGGTCTGCTGTGACCTAAATGTGTGCAGCGCTAAGCTTTTAAGCAGGTGCCCTCTTCCCCTCCTATGTAGAGCGAGAAAATGGAGGTAATGACCTGACTGGAAGCGTCAGCCCGCTGCAAGCATCATGCAAAGACTGCAAACATGTGTATAAATGAGGGATGACACCTCATTAAAACTCTGAATATTTGCTTACCAGCTACAAATAGATTCATAGCACAGAAACAAAATGGAAAGTGTGTGAAAACAAATGGAGTATGAAATAGGAATGTATTAGGAATGATTTCCACTGAGAAAGTTATTCATATAAAATGCTATTATATAGCTGAATAATAAAGTGCACATTCCCTCAGGCCTGTGGGAGCAGTCGTAATGTAATATCAGGCATCCATGTTCTCCACATTCTCCCTGTGGCAGGCTGCTGACCTAATGACCTCATGTCAGCAGCAGTGACATGTCTGACACATTATATTAATATTAAATCCATTGCCCACACTGCCTTGTATACGGTGTATATCTGCATGTGTGCATTGGTATCTGCTCCTCTGAACACGCTCCCCAAAAATGGCAAAAAACTAAAAAGTGCAAATGTGTCGAATTGAAGGATTTGTTTACAAACTGTGATTATCAGTTTAATTACTGCTAATCTAAAATTTCTCAACTCTTTACACACACTTGTGAAGTGCTGTTCATACTGTCGAAGCAGTTTTGCAAAACAAAAGCACAGTTTTTCTTAAAAAGCTCTGTCATCAAAACTACACACATCATCTATTAAGGAGATCAGCTACCCCAGATGCAAATGCTAAGAACTTAGACAACTGCTGCTTCTGTAATAACACATAGTTAATTGCAGTTAATTGCATTCCTCTGTAATCAACGGTCTAAATCAGTCGCAGATTAAACGGCTAAAATGAAGACCTGCAGGATTCTCCGTCTAGCAGGCGAGGATTGAAAATCAGTGCGTCCACACAGGATTGTCAAAGATTAAACATTAATCAAAAAGTTCAGTCATTCTCTCTGCACAATATTTTATTTATTATTATTTCATATTTAAAGATGCCTAAAGCAACATTTTCATAATCAACACTAAATAAAATGACCCTCATTTACGTTACAGTGCTGCCAATCCCACTGAGACTCAACACCTCAGTGTGTAGCTCAGCCATTTTCAGCTCATGGACGAAAATGAAACAAGCCTGCTTCAAAAAAATTGAGGGTAGTCGCTCACACGAGCTCACGCGAGCTCACGCAAGCTAACTGTGCACCACCTACACAGTGTGAAATGACAGTAGATGAAGAACATTGAACAAAAAGCAAAGCATGGACATATACTCAACACGTGGGCAGCAAATGTTACCTGTTGAGTTAACTGTATGTCTAATATTAATCCACGGTTTGGTCTTTACGAACTTTGTTGACAATTTAGCCAAATCAAGTTGATAAGCTAAGTACGTATTGTTGTCACTTCATTTTTGGTGTCTTTCTGCCCCATGCACCTCAAAAATCGCTTAATGGAGCTTTATCCATTATCAATACAATTTTATTTGTGTTTGTGTGATTCATAGCTGATTCAAATTGATAAATATGAAAATGATGGTGATTTTAGAAATAACAAATGATTTTAAAACACGTCAAGCTTATTGCAGATTGAAGACAAGGTACTTTCTGAGTAATGAAACGAAATTAAAACTACTGCTCCTGAAAAAACGTTATTTTTAGATGTTGCAATACTGTAAATGTTACATTTGTAACACTTGCCTCTATTACACAGCAGATTATAAAGGGTAGTTAACTGTAACCTCTTTATTTCATTTCTGCAACTCCTCCTCCTTACAGACTAGATAGATAATGCAATCAAAATACAAAATTAATAATAATACAATATCATAATAACCTCCAAATTTCATTGTAATTCCTTAAAATAAGTACCTTTAGAAACAAAATACTGCACAATCTGAAGATCCTTAATGTTGGACCCAGTGTTTCATGTCGGATTAAAAGCAGCGCATTCAGGTAAATGGAATTGTCCTTGTCTGATAGTTGACAGATCTCAGCAGATGGACTGAAATACACTGATCTCATAAATGTTCATGATATCAGAAGCTTATATGGCAGGAACATGGCCACCCCATCCAACACGTGTGCAATCTGTTACGCATTTGAGTGCAGTTATCTGTTAACTTAGAGCATCAGCTTTGGAACGAATCATCGAATTAGCTGAGAAAGTAGAAATTGTACTTTCTTCCTTATCCGTGATTCAGATTCTTGTAATAATGTTCTGCCGAGGTCTGTGTGTCATACTGAGAATGAAAGCCAATTAGCAAGGCGAGTGATGGAGAGAAAATGCAAGAGTCAAAACCACTGGCATGGAACAGAAAATATTCACAAGAGGGCTGTGTTTTCATTCCCTCACTCATGGTAATGGGAACTCTATGTGTGTGTGTGTGTGTGTGTATGTGTCAACTCATATACTGTATACTTGACATACAGTAGCCTATATGCTGTTTAAATCTGAATACAGTGCTGGAGATGTGACCAATTGGCGTGTGATATTGCATGCATAAAATGGTAAGCGTGTTAAGCAAACCAGATATATGAGACATTTGGTGCCTTTTACATAACTAGCAGCCTTCATATTATTCTTTTGGTTCCTGTCTATGCCACAGTCAGCTGAATAAATCACTCTGCAAGGCTTCAATCTCCGTTAAATCAATCACAGTGATGATGCTCTGAAAAAAAAAAGAGATAAAAAGCCGACCGGTGCCTGTCAGGGTATGAGAGGAGAGGACGTCAATGCTTCACTTAGACAGCTAGTCAGCAGGGGACGCGTTCCTAGACAGGAGGACAAGACAGAGTTCACCTGCATTCAATACAAAGTTTTGCTTCGGTCTGTGAGAAAAAAAAAAAAAGATACGACACAGAATAGCCGTCTGCACTCCCTGATGTAAATGTCATCTGGATAAAAATCAATTTCATGATTCATTCAGGAGGTCGGTAGTTACAAACAGACAAATCTGCTTGAGCTTTTCAATGACAGCGCCCTCTTCCCCTAGAATGACTGGGCACTCAGGAGCAGAGGGTATGATGATTTCTCAAAGGTGCACAACAGCATAGCTCTAACAATTCAAAAGTTTGGCTGATTGATTTTTTTTTCTTCCTCCCATGACATTGTTGCTTCTCATTTTCAACACAACATGAAAGGCAGCGAAATAAAAACGTCTCACCAGCCAATCGGCCTCACCATGGCAACTGTATCGATCAACACTCCCGGGTCCTCAGAAAAATCTATCCCTCATGTCAATTTCCCAGCATTAACAGTTCAGCAGCCACTCATGCCCTGAATAGACAGCGGTGATATTTAGCATCAGGCAATAAAAATCTACAATCAGTATTTAGCTTCCCTGGTGGTGCGTTTATCACAGGGGTGAGACACAAAATGACCTGATAATATGCAGGGAGAGCAAAGCCAGAGGTGGGCTAGGACAGGCAGCTACATGGGGCTGCCATTGTCCACGGGCTTAATTAGACATAAAGACACTCAATGTCAAAATCGATTGCACAGATTCTATTTGCTGATTGTTTTTCTTTCATTTGGGGAAAAAGTCTGCATTTCTTTTACACTGGTGCGTGAAAAGATTTGACTGTGGCCATTAAGATAATCCTTTATTTGTCCCACGACGGGGAAATAAAATCATATATAATAATAATAATAATAATAATAATAATAATAATAATAATAATAATAATAATAAATATATCGTTCTGGCAATGTGTTTGGGAAATAAGGATAAACGCAGTTTGACTGGCTGTGCAAATGCAGGCTGAATCTGTGTAACTCCTGCTGTCAATCCACTGATTCCCCGAGATAGTGTTAGTGGCCCAATGCCACCGCGCACATGAAGCACACCTACACCCTCACAGCCTGACACTTACAGACATGCTGGGGTGAGGAGGAAAGGAAATACGGCATTAAGGAATCCCCCCTATTCCCTCACACCCTCTGACGTTCACAGAAGCATACCTGTTGATGGCGGGGGATGACAGGTTGCCGAAAAAAGAAACTTCACATTCGAAAACAAATAACTGGTGTGTGGAGGAAGGACTGCAAGGTGGTTTAAAGCTTGGATTTATAAAAGTTCGTTTTTTCCCCTCCTGACAAGAGTGGATAGGAACCAAAGCCAGGCTGAAGGTTGTGGTGGGGACCATCAAGTCTAATTGTCCAGCCAATGGAGCCGCAAAACCCCATGAGGATCCCCAGAGTGGTCTGGGTGTGGTGTAAAATACAGTGTGTCACGCTGTATGTGGGTGTGTGTGCATGCGTGCGTGTGAGTGAGTGTGTGTGCGCGTGTATGTTGTTGTTGGGCTAAAAGCATGTTAAGTACTTTGATGGCCTTATAGTTTCAGTTAAACAGGTACTTACAGCCAGGAACATGGTTTGTCTGACTGAACTGGAAAACCACACAATATGACATTGATTGTGAGTTACACCCTGCAAACAAAAATCACTGGTCCCTACATGTGAAGCTGTGATGATACTCCTTGGCAAAACTGAATAGATGTCTGTATATTTGCAACAACATCAATGAGGCATTTGAACTAATTAGATATTTTGCTATGGAAATGTGTTTTAAATAATTAATTTGCTGTTTTGGTGCCCTGCTGGGCTTCTCACTCCACTGCAGCACCAACAGTGGGCCACCACTGTCAGTTGACTCTCAGCACACATAAACAGTGATCCCTTAAACACTGCTTCTTCTTTTTTTTAAAACAACAAAACTAACTTATTTTGAAATTACTGTTTGAAATTAGTGGTGCGAATTTACTTCATTAACGTGCAGGCGTCAAACTCATTTAGAAGCAAAGGAAGCTCATTTTGTTGAGGCTCCCTGTAGATAAAAGAGGATAACTCAACCATAAATCAATGCCTCATGCAAACACCTGCAGTCTCTGCCATACAAGAAGCTCATATAATCATGTGCAAGCATTTGAATCGAGTGTATTACTGTCAGATGGGGGTTGTTGAGTTTGGGTTTGATTGTGTCAGCCTGTCAGTGCCCACTCATTCACACTCCACAGTCAGACTGCAACAGACGGAGCTGTTCTCTCAGCACCACCGGGGACCAGCAGCAGCACACTCAGCTGTCTCAACCGCTGAGTGTGGTGGATTGTGAACACATCACAAACTGGGTTCATCCACGTTTAATAATTGCGCATTTCAGTGCGAAAATAACCCTGTAAGATTTGCCATAATATATAACTAAGATATGATTTGTGGGGGGGGGAAACACAGATTCGATATTGTTTCTCCACCTTTTCCCTGTTCTCACCCCTGGGTGTATGAAGGAATGGGTGGAACACGTTCACTCTCCCTCAAAACGGGATCGTTACCGGATGGTGATGCATACGCTATACATTTGTGACACATTCCTTATTTTATGGCGACAGAGTACTGTTCACTGTTCTGAGACTTGCCTGAAAGAGGCGTAGGATGTTGGCAACCATGATCGATACTGCACTCGCGGAGGCTCCGATGACTCCCACCACTTTTTCTGGCTTGACAAACACCGGTGGCTCCCCATTAGTGCACCTCACATCTGAGGTGTCCTTGGTGATCAGTGCTTGGACGAAAGTTAAAGACTGCTCCAGCGCATATGTATCCCTCGAACAAGTGTCCAGCACCCTGGCGCCTAAGGTGATGTTGGGTAAGAGTTGATCGTCCTGGTTGATCTGGTCCAAAGCGTACATCATGGCCTCAAGGCGCTGGATGCCGTTTTCCTTTTTGAGATCCCCGCACGGCACACCATCCCCTCCTCTGATGTGCACCGGGAAGAGTCCACCGAGGGTCAAGTGCCCCTCAGTTCGTATTGAGTGGGGTGCGAAAGTCTCCTGAGGAAGCGCGAAATCTACCATCGTCCTCATGAGCCAAAGCACTCTCCATATAGAACCAGGGCTCAGCTGCACAGCCAGACTGGGACGAGCCATGATCAACTTTTAGGAAGGACGGAGCTTGTTATCCGCTGATGATAGGAACCGAGAGACAGAGAAGTTTGTTAGTAGGAACCCATTCTTGTCACCAGGATGGATATTCAACAAGCTGGGCTAAAGAACCAAAACGCATTAGATGGCTCAGACAAACTGCGCCCATCGCTTTGCTGCCAGGAGTGAGCGGCGCAGCTTGTTGAATAGAAAAGCCTCTAACGGTAATTCAGTTCCTTCAGAAAGAGAGGCTACATCCATTTGTAAGACAACTGCAGCAAAACAACACGTTTAAACGCGAGAACAGCCGCCGCGAGTAGATTGGTCCAATTTTGGCGATTTATTCTATATCCAAAAGCGCCAATGGCAACACAGTGAAGCCGCTGCGAAGTGCGGGCAAATCCTCTGAAATTCTACCCAATTACCTGCTGAGAATAATAGGAATTATCTGTGAAAATCGGCGTTTAAATGTTAGGAGCAGCAGAAGTGGGTGACATTCCTCTTGCTCAGACCAACTCCACGGGAGCGCAGCGACGCTTCAGCCGGCTGTGGTGTCTGCTTCCCTGAGGTGCGAATCATGAGCTCCATAGTCTCCCAAAAAAAAAAGAAAAAGAGAGAGAGACAGAGAGAAAGAAAGAAAGAAAGAAAGGGAAAGCGACTGATATGCGCTCAGATATGCATTTGTGGAGCGCGGGAATAAGACAAATCCAGATAATAAAAGCGCCGTGTCTCCGCAGTCGGCTCGCATTTATACAAAATGAATGAGTCACAGCGAGGGATTCACTGTGCGCGGAGTTTTCAGCCCCCTTTCCTTGCGAGACGTCATTCAGAGGAGTGGAAAAAACAGTAGGATCACTTTATGACAACATTTGTGGGAAGTTGGCTCTGGATATCCTCAGACACGACTTCAATTAAAACGCATAAGGTGAAATGTAGCAACAAATAGTCATTATAGATTTGAAGAGTAAGACATCTGTTTGCCATTTAGCGCTGTTTTCCACTCAGCGCACAAACAATTTGTGCCGTGTGCTGAATCTCAGCATTCATAATTAAATCTCTCTCTCTCTCTCACACACACACACACACGCACACACACACACACACACAGTGCATTTTCATTTTGATGTTGACAGTGGCAGGCATGGAGCAAATATAAGATCTCTTGGATAATGAAAAAACTGCAGAGCTCCAAGTATGAAAGGCTTCTACCTACAAAGTGTATTTCCTGAAATAGTTTTGGGTTCATTATGGAATGCACCTGAGAGAGGGGTGGGGGTAGTGGGGGGAGGAGAGAGAGAGAGAGAGAGACTTTTGGAGGGGTCCTGGCTGGTCTCCCAGGCAACCCTTCTTCAGAAGACACTCCTGATTCATCCTATGAATCTTCACTACACACATGCACATGCACACACTGGAACACCAACTGGCATGTACTACTGGTGAGAATTAACTGCACCTTTAAGAGCGAGAAAACCTCTCACATCATCACCAAACTATTTAAATGTCCAGATGTTGCTTTTACAAACAGGCAGATCGTGATAATTTGCCTTCACTATTAAAAGAAGCCAGGTACTTACACAGCAAGCAGTGACGTTAATAAGAAAATCTCATTTTATATTCAATAAATCCACCGTTTTGAGACGGAAGGCTAATGACTGCCTATTCATTCGGAGGGTTACATTGACAACATGCCTGCTGAGAACTCTGCAGAAACATAATGAATGCTAAGCCTTCATTTTCAAATAACCGTAGAAACTGTCCACTTCAGAACAAACCACCACACACCAACAATGGCTATTACAAGACTGCCGCTGTGATTTTTTAATGGGAATGGATTACAGAATAAATCAGCTAAGTTGCTTGATCATTGAGTTATAAACAGCCACAGCCTCTGAGGGATTTTGTATTGTAAGAATGATTATGTGGCATAGAAATGCATTTTGTGAACATGCTCATTCCATCCGGTTCTGTTCAATTAGAAGATTAGAGAGGGCGATGTAAGTCTAATTGAAACATGCCCTATTGACATTACAGGCATGGGTGGACAGATTTATTATTAATTAAATTGAATAGACATTAATTCAAGCCTAATCCTGCCGCAGCATATTTATCTCCATTAGTTGCACTGACTGCAGACATATTCAATGGTCAAATTGTACACGTTCAGCTCCAAGTGTAACAATGTGGATTTGTTTGTACATAGACTGAGGCCAAAATTTGTGAAATATACCAAAATACATTTGGCCAAAATACTCTGCAGATGCATGTGTGTGTGTGTGTGTGTGTGTGTGTGTGTGAGAAAGAGAGAGAGA
>OMOW01117213.1:0-13768 GCA_900312555.1 Lamprogrammus exutus | reverse complement strand
GGTGAAATATCAGGAGGAGGATGTTACGGGAGGGTTGGCAAGAAAAGGTAGAAACGCCCAAAGGGCACTCTGACACACAGCACCGCTGATCGAACTCTCAAGGACGGCACCAGGATGATGGTGGTGCAGATGATGGACAGGGCGCTAAAGGAAAAGCACCCGAAGGTGTGTGTTTGTGTTTGTCCGTGTCCGTCAATACAACAAGCACCATTCCTCCAATTGCCTACAAACATGGCCGAAACATTTTTCAGGGGTCCGGCATGTGCATAGGGTGATTTTCATTTCATTTACATTTTTATTTTATGTTTTATTTGCATTAACAAATTATGGCAGCGGGAGATGGGAGACATGAATGGATTAATAAAAGATGTCACAGTTGTTTATGACCTCATTGACAGACAATACTTTGAGAGTAATGAATGATGTCACAGTTGTGAATGACATCATTGACACACTCTTGGGGAAAGCGCCTTTCGGGCCCTTCGGGGCTTTGCTCTAGTTTACGTTTACAGTGGCTACATGCAGTCTAGCAGTTTAAGGGGCCTTATTTGCACAAGATCAAACAACTGAACTATCTCAAAGGCCACTGCAGGACTTTGGTTCTGGTTCTTCAGCCAGTATCTTCACACATGTTAACACTTTGATTTTACTCAGATTGTTTTTCAAACATAATTGGATTGAAATTGGCATAAATCGACATCGACATGCTCCGAGTAACAAATCTAGTTTAAGCAATTCTAAATCGATTTACTCAAGCATGTAAATAATGCATTAGTCCCTATTAATTCCGTCCACGTATACTGTATATCATACTCACATTTTTCCCGTAATCTCAAAGGTATAGTATGTCATAGTGTAGTGTGCATGTAATTGCTATGTTTCTTTGAATTGCTTTAAGACGTTGGCCTCTATTTGGAATTTAACAGCAGTAGGTACCACCAATACATAAAGAATCTTACATGTTTGGAGGTGAGGAGAGATTTCAGCTGGCCTACTGAAGCAACTAGTAGAGTCAAATACTGATTTGGTACTGAGCAGAGCACACAGTTTCGGTTATTTGAAAGGGGAAAGTTTTCTTGTTAATTTTTTAGCTTTATGGAGTTAGGATTAGGTGACACAGAAGGTTGTCAGTTTTTCAGTTCAATCATTGCCTTCGTAGAGAAGAAAATTTCCAGTTTTATTGTATTGCAGTGAACTGTGCGCATGTCCTGACATGTTTTGTGCCCCCAAACCACTCAGCATCTTTGCTAGAAACTAATCCCTAAACCATTTTTCCCTCAAGATAACCCCCCCCCCCCTAGAAAAACACTATTATTAGCTGCAGCAGACATAGGCTTTTGAGTTTACTTGAGTTTGAGTGCCTTTTGGCCTTTTTAGTGACTCACCAGCATTGCCACAGTCCTTTTTTAAAAATGTGGATTGGGGTTTTTAATTGTAAAGTATGACTGAATTCAGCATGAAACACTAGGTCAGGTTTTAGCAGTTTCTGTGAGACACTGAGGGAGACCGTTATCAATCTTTTCTCAGGTAAATGTCAAGCATTCAAATGCTCGACTTGCCCGAGAGGACCAACATCTATAATCAATATTCACAAAACCCCACGACAACCCCACAATGGAAGCAGTAACTCACGGAACTGCATGTTTTAGAGATATGGACCCAAACAGGGAGGTGCTGGTTGCTATTCAAATATACTGTATTTGATGCTGAAAGTCAGCATGTGGAAGAGCTTTGTTGTTGTTATCGTCCCTTCCTCTTTTCACGCTCGTTGTGGTTCTATGGACCTGTGGGAGATCCACTTATAAGGTGCGTTTCAAAGCTCTTACTGTATTTGACCCTTCCTCTCTCCTTGCGTGACCCATAAATTGATCTGGTCTGCCAGCAGGGAACACAAGACTATTCTACGCAGAAGTCTGTAACCAGATAGATACACCCCTTCACAAACAGTAACAATGAAACTTCAATTGATAGCCATTAATAACTCTTAATTCCATAACTAAATTTCTGACAGTGTTGTGGGCTCACAATCATGTCATATCTTGTATAATGGCAACCAAAATAATAACTCATAAATTATCAAATGGACACGTGTTGGCTTCAAAAGCAGAAAATGTTCCTTTTCTGCTTCAGTGATCGTACTTTTAAGATGTTTGGTTGATTTATGAGGCTAATCCATTTTTGTCTTGAGGGTGGCAGATTCAATTTTATCAGGGGGCACCACAGACTGTAGCACAGGGGGACGCATAATATGGATTTTCTGTTGAAGACTCAAATAATTTAATTCAAAGCTAGTGGGCTGTATCCCAAATCCTACTTCTGGAAATAGCTTATGTTATACACCTGAAAAGCCTGTTTACATAGCAACATTTCCTGGAGTTATTGTGAATGTGTTTAGAGCTCTTAAGCTTAGCTCAGGTCAGTCTAGTTTGGTACATATGGTTCATTTATTTAAATATTTAGCACAATTCACCAAATCTCTGCAGTCTGCACCCATCCTTTCCCGTTGATTAATGCTAAATCATGTGCTTATCAATCCATTTTAATTCTTCCACACAACGTGATGCATTCATTCATATTCTTGTCTATAATTGCTCTGTCTCTGCGTACCCTTGGCTTTGTACCTATTTCCTTGTCTTCTAAATTGATCTAATTACCTGGAATTTCTTAAGTGTAAGTTCAAGACGTGGCTGGACACCAAATTCATCTGAAACAGTTTTTCATTTTCATTTCGTTTCCGCTGTGTAATAAGGGGCACGTATTGAGTAAAATTAGTGGCTTAACATCTTGATTGAATCATTCATTTTTCATTTCAACATTCACAAAGTTTACAAACTTTGCCCACAGAGCGCAATGAGTGAATGAATAAACTGAAAAATTAAATGCACAACTTTTTCCTTGTACCTAAAACACGGGCACCACCACTGAACTTGTGTGAACCATTAAGATGTTGAGAATTCCCAAATACACAACAAGGCTGCATTAGGGAAATACGATCTCAGTATCCAGGTATCTAATGTCAGCGTTAACTGACTTTGAGTGAAAAAGCCTTGCCTGCTGTTTCCACACATTGTTCAGTCCTATACAGTAGGTGGCGCCATTAAATACAAAGAAGAGGAATTGCATGCCTCATCTCGCTTGCTTGCTGTCTCATCTTTTGATAAATACAGACCCAGCAAACACCGAGTGGACTTTCAGTGATCTTATAGCTCTCAGGGAATTAATAATCATTATGTCTTCAAATCACTCCATGTTTCTCGTGAACTGGAGACAAACAAGGATTACAATACAAGACGTCAATTGGAAATAAAACACTACACGAAACCACTAATTTGCTATATCTTTTTCCATTATCATTTTGCACCATTAAATCTTTAGCGACTCACAACAAAAAACACCTCAAGCGAACATAAAAACTTTATTTTATGATATTTGACTTTTTTTTATTTTCTTTTTTCTTTCCTCTTTTTTTCTTCAAAATGTGAGTCTTTCCATCTCACATTTTTCAATTTGCAACTTCAAAAGGCATAAAACATAAGTCATTGGAAACTTAGCTAATTTCAGGGCTTTACACATTGCATTAAAAAAGTTTCTTGTTATCTGGATCCTGCCTGCATTGTGATCAGATATCAGTGTGGGCAGGCGATTACACTCGTAGAGACCTTCCTTCCCTCTTGTTCCATGGACAACCGTCATCCATTTTGTAAAATAACAAATAACCTTTTCCATGGGCCTTTTTTACCTGTGCATAGGTTGTCCCAGTTGCAGTTACCCATTTTACGTCAAGCCACCACTCCAGTTCAATACAGCTTTAGTATCAAGAGTTGATGATGAGGCGGTGTGAGGATTTCAGTTTATTAGCAGATTTTATCTCACAAATATCTCCCAGTTGTGCAGATTGCATTTACAGCTGGCTAGTGGTGAATGACACCTGTTCTCAACATTTACATGTGATTTTCCTCATCTGTATAACATATCGGGATGGTGTTTTAGTACAGTTGTAAATGAGGCCAAAAAAGGTGGAGGACCAACAGACATCCTTTCTTATGAACCCCAAAATCTACATTTAACTTGAGAACATCCTGCAAAGTATGTATAGTGACCTACAACAGACATTTTTACTAAACACAAATTCAGTTAGAACTAAAAATTACATTATCGTTTTCTACTAGGGTTGTTGTTTTTGCTCCGCTTTTGCATTTTTCTCTTCCTACCTACAGTAGTTTTGGTCTCTGTGTGAATCGGCTGGGCCCCAGGCACAGCACTGCACGATCTGTTTCCATTTGAACGTCCGTTTTTGAAAGGGTGGTTGTCATGCAAGGCATGAGGCTGAAGTGCATTTTTCCAAGAGAAAATGATTCAAGGAAAGTCCAAGAGGAGCAAAATGGCAGTGTATGCAATCAGTTTTCATATTAAGTATGAATTTCTAAATAACATTTTGGCCTTCACAGTGTTTCAAAAAAGCCATTGAGCATTTTTTAATTGAATCAAGCTTTGAGTTTAATCATGGATGTCTCTTTTCTAATTAACTTGACCCATTCTGAATCATAGGACAGCTTGTGCTATTCACCAAATGATCAATCTGGATTTCAACTCCGTAGATACATTTATAGACACATTTTTATTTGTATTTTTCAAATGGATGTATGGATCAAATAAAATAAAATAAAATGTATTTGTATAGCCCAATATCACATACAATGTTTCAAAGGGCTTTACAGGCCCACAACAACAGATGTTTTCCGACTCAGCCCAGAGCTCTTTAAGAGGACAAGGAAAAACTCCCCAAAACCTTAATATATAAGGAAAAGGAAGAAACCTTGGGAGAGGCAATTCAAAGGGAGATTCCCTCTCCTCAAATGGGCAGGTGTGCAATAGGAACTGCAGGTGGGAGAAATACAATAATACAGCAGAAGATGAATAACACGAGTTGAGATAGAGAGAGAGAGATTGAGAGAGGGAGAGAGAGACCTTTCCAGAAAGTCCTGATCCTGGAGCAGCAATCCAGGTGGGTAGTTAGGGGAGGTGGTGGCAGGATGGCCATGTCGAAATCCTGGGAGCCCTGTGGGTCGACAGCCTTCTGGGGTGGGGAGCCTTCAGATGGGAATCCAGCACAGCCGCCAGGAGAACTGGAAAGCAGCCGGTCTATGGGCCCCCAACACTCACCCCGCAGGCCAGAGAGATGATTAGTTGAAGCACAGGAGAGAGCATGTACACCAAGTGATATAAGACAGTTGGACAGTTGAGGAGGAGAGAATAGTAACAGAAAGAATCAGCTGCTGTGCCTCATCCTCTGACCTACTCACACACTACCACTGACCAACTAAGGCTAAGCTAAGGCTAAGTTGAGCCTATCTAAGCCTAAACTAAACTTAGGCTAGCTAATCGAAGACGGCACTAGTTCATTTACTATTTTGGACTCCTTTAATCAGACTCCTTCCAGACTGTGTTCACATCCTGTTTATCGGCAGTTTAGTGACATTCGAAGTATAACGAAAATATGTGCATTTTTAGTCGGGATTTATATATCGCAAGAGATTTTGTCTCTTTAACAAGTGCAGGAAGTTTATTCCAAAGAAGGAGCGCGGTACGAGAGAGCTCTATTTCCAAAAGATTTTGTCTTGGTTTTTGGGATAGCGTGCAGGCCTGCCTGCTGAGATCTAAGAGCACGCGCAGGAACATAAGTGGTTATACGGTAAATTAAGTATAACGAAGCCAGGTCATGTAAGATTTTATAAGTTAAATGTAAGACCTTGACATCGGCCCTAGTGTTGATGGGAAGCCAGTGTAGCGAAGCTAGAACTGGAGCGATATGTTCAAATTTACAGGTTTTATTAAGGATTCATGCTGCAGTGTTTTGAACCAGCTGCATTTGTTTAAGAGCAGTGGAGCTCAATCCTGAGGAGAACATTACAGTAGTCCAGTCTACACGAACGCACGTGCTAAAGTTTTAGCATCTGCCATGCTGAGGAACGGTCTAATTCTGGCTATATTGCGGAGATGAAAATATGCAACCTTAGTAATATTATTAATATGGTTACTGAAGGTCAGGTCTTCATTGAGTGTTATTCCTAGGTTTTTTACTGTTATGGAACGTTGGGACAGTTGTCAAAGTTTACTGAAATGTTCCAAGTGTCAATCTCTGCTTCTTTGAGCCTGAGATTAGCATTTCAATTTGGTCAACATTTAGGAGCAGAGAGTTCTTAGTCATCCAGCTAGATATCAGCTAGAAGGCAGGACACCAGGTTGGACAGCCCTGAATTATCATTTGTGATAATGGAGGCATACAGCTGAGTGTCAGCCGCATAAGAATGGAAATCTAGGACAAAACTACGAATGAGATTTCCAGCTGGAAGCATGTAAATTGAAAAGAGTATTGGACCCAGTACAAAGCCCTGTGGAATGCCAGACTTTACTGAGTAGAGAGTTGATTTGGTATCATTTAATGAGACAAAATGGAACCGATTTCTTAAGATCTAAACCAGGAAAACGCCTGGTTATGAAGGCCTGTGCAGTTTTCTAAAAGTAAAATATTGTGATCGACAGTATCGAACGCTGTGCTTAGATCAAGGGGGATAAGAGCAGAGGCGGCACCGGAGTCAGCAGTGAGGAATAGATAATTTGCTACTTTAGTTAAGGCGGTTTCAGTACTATGAAATGGCCTGAAACTGGATTGATAGGGCTCCAATAAATTATTAGAGGTAAGATAGTTTGTCAACTTGTTGGCTACTAAATGGTCCAAGATTTTGGAGAGAAAAGGAAGGTTAGAAATAGGCATATAATAGTATAGGATGCCTGGATCCAGAGTTGTTTTTTATTAAAGGTTTGATCACAGCCATTTTAAATGCAGCAGGCACAACCCCTGTGGAGAGTGACTTATTTATAACATTAAGTAGGCAAGCACCAAGTGATGGGCAAAGATCTTTCACATGTGTAACAGGCAGAGGACCTAGCAAGCAAGTAGTAGGTTTAGAAGAGGCAACTATCTTAATGTACGTGTCTAAAGAAACTATCTCAAAATGACTTAGGGTGCAAGACAGAGGCAGGTGTCTCTCATAGTGACAACATCTGAGGCGACTGTCCCGATGGTAGCAGAATTTTAAATTTCTGCTTTTATACTGTCCACCTTATTTGTAAACAACTCCATGAACTCATTCGGTGAAAACCGAGCACTAATTGTGGCTGGAGGTTTATTTGAAAGCTATGCCACAGTGTGGAATTAAAATTTGGGGTTCTTATTATCATTGATTAGTTTCGATTCATTTGGATGGTATGGAATTATATTTCATTGGGGTTTGAAGGAGGCAGCAAAATGCCTCTTTTCTTGTGTGTAACTACAATTTGTATGACTTTGAATTTGTAGTAAATTGATTTTTTTTTGGTTGATTTTTTTTTACCACATTTACATTTATTTGTGTCTTTGGGATTTTTTCTGGAAATAAACTCACAGAGAAATGGGGCAACATGGCTGCATCCAGTCCAGAGGTTCATCTGATAACAGGATAAGATCCACAGATCCACCTGCTTTATATCCAACATCCTCATACAATTTATTTATGATTAACACCTACTCTGGATTCAGTCTTGTGAATGGAATCAAGCTTATTTCTTTGTTTTTCTGCCAACATCAGGTGTGTCCATCAGGCTATCTGCACACGGGGCTTGTGAGCATGTGTACGATTCTGACCTGTCCTTTTTTCTGTGTGTCACAGGTTGTCCATGTGGGTGGCAAAGAGGATGGAGGCCACGAGGGCTGTGTGCCTGGCTTCCAGGTCAAAAACTATCATGTGGCGTTCAGTGGATCCTTCCAGAAAGGCCATCCACTCACACAACGTGAGTATAAAATGGACAGAACTCACTGACTTAGCTGTTTTGAGTCATATTTGACTTGCTGTGAAGGCTGTGGATGTTCACTCGTTTGCTCCCAGTGTCTCTTGCACTGTGTGTCATTCCACAACAAATTTGCATATGGTCTCACACATACGCGCGCACACACACCCCATGCCTTACTGTCTGGCTCTTGAGGATTTGAATAGCAGCCTATGCAGCCTCGAGGTCATTGGGCATGAATAGTGAATGGTGTGTGTGTGTATTAGCTGTTTTGTTCCTCACATTCATTACAATTCATGTACATTTTAATGGTGTCTCCAAATTAATCATTCTTTTGATTGGATGATATTTACAAAACTGTTTTTCTTATGTTTTTCCCTGAAGACAGATGTATGAGTGTATGTTTTCCAATTTGTGTTTTTTCTGAGGTTTAGTCCCCATGCACAAGTTACCATGCTAGAGCAGCTTTAATCAGGAGAAATCACTGCTCATCAACCTATGAGTCACACTATATTTCCTCCATATGCAGACACTCAGCGGGTTTGCAATCAAACATTAAAGATTTGAGAGGCAGCGGAGACAAAGGTCACAATATCCGATTGGTTGTTGTCATGGAAACTCAGGTTTGTATCTGAGACGATTGAGAGGTAGCCATGACATCCTTTTGTTACACCAGTGGCAAGTTCGATTCCCCGCAGACTCCTGCATTGTAGACGGCCTCAGACGTCCAATCTCGACTTCATATTGCTGCCACAACTTAATGGTCCACTCCGCTCCTCTGGGAGCCCCTGGCAATACCTATCGGCCCGGCTCCATTCCCTCTCCGCAGAGATCGCCAATAATGTCTGCTCGCTAACAGTCAGCTCCTCTGGGGTTGTGAGTTGTGGCTGCAGGCACGTCTGTCCTTACAGATGGACATGGTGCAGTCAACCAGTTTTACTACAGAGCCTGGGAGGTGTCTTATTATTGTACACGTTATGATAAATTAATTTACCTTTCCCACTCACTTTCTAAAATATGATGCAATACCATAGAAATATGTAAAATTAGACTGAAATAATGACAAATTCATAATACAGTCCTATCATTTAATGTCGAACAGGTTTTCATGCCTCCTTCATTATTCAGTCACTCACTTCTTAATTCTTTTCATCGCTCCACTATGTTATTTTGCCAATTTTACAATTCCATTACCTGCTTCACTGACATGTACTTAATGTACTGTATCTATATAAACAGAAATAGCATGTTTATTTCTCTCTTGACTGCCATTCATAACTTGGGATTTGGCTTCTGTAGCACAAATGGTGGCACTTCACTGACTGACAGCTTTTCCAATTGCAAATACAAACTACACTACCCACACTGCAAAATATGACAAATCTGAGCATTTTCCCCTTCAGTCTTTTTCCCCTATTTTCCAGCTTTATTGTGTTTGATTCGCTCGGGCGGTGAGGCATTTTGTCATCTGGGGGCTCGGTGGTGCAT
Source organism: Lamprogrammus exutus (assembly GCA_900312555.1). Taxonomy (NCBI): domain Eukaryota; kingdom Metazoa; phylum Chordata; class Actinopteri; order Ophidiiformes; family Ophidiidae; genus Lamprogrammus; species Lamprogrammus exutus. The sequence continues at coordinate 4,453 of OMOW01117213.1, read as the reverse complement.
GTACTAGGGAGACAGAGCTCAGTTCTGCTTTAGTGCTCTGCTCTGGGACGACAGAGTGCTTCCATTACCTTGAATATGCTCCTGTCAGCAGAAACACCTCTTGCCACGGGGGGGGGTCCCACTGCGTAAAATGTCGAGGACAGAGGCATGACAATACTTGCTCCCACATGTGAACACACAGTCACATGTGTAAAGCATGGACAGAGCCACACAAATGACAAGACACACACATACTGTATGTCATTGTTACATGATGCTGTTGAGGTATAGCAAATATGCACTGTGTGGTTTTGACTTAGGTTAAAACTAATGTACACACATTCATATATTCAAAACTTCCACAGCCACAAACTCACAGTGGGTTTTGAATTGAACATGGCCCCACCTAGCCTAAAGAGAAAGAAAAGATAATTATAAGTGCAGTATTTTTTTTCTGGATCTATCTCTGTAACTATTAAACATACTGTACATCAAAATTGTTTGCATGCCACTGAATCATCATCATTTTGGCTACATGTTTGTTGATGTTGCATGTTTCCAGCCCCATTTGTTACTTAGCAGCAATTTCATTTATGTGCCCCTTGTCCAGGCATATACTGTATTTTAGTATTACCTTATTTTCACTTGAAATATTGAAAAACTTGCTAAGAAATCATTAAACAAAAATCCCGGGTTCAGATCTTGACCAAAATGTAATGGATTTGTGATCCCTGGATCATGCCTCACCCTTTCATCACCAAAATTGGGTTGCAACTGTCTGAATAATAAATAAACAACCAGCAAACCAACCAAAAGAAACGGGTGAAAACATAATTTCATTGCTAGAGAAAAAAATTACATAAAAGGAAACTAGAAAACAGCAATAGCAAACGAACTAGGTAAAATGAGACATTTTGTCAATTCACTTAAATAGTATAATTGGATAATATGTGAAGTATATCTATGTGACCACGACCAGAATTAGACCAGATGGCCAGAGTCTAATTGTGTTTAAGTGTTTACATGAGTACATAAGTTTGCCTTTTACAATGTTGCTAATTCATTTGTGTGTGTGTGTGCGTGCACGTGCGTGTGTGTGTGTCTGCCTGCTGTCCATATTTCTTAAGGAGTGATTCAAGTGAGGGAAAAGAAAGGCCATTTGTTAGCACAAAAACAGTAAATTTGCAATATGTATAGATTTCAGAAAGAGCAATGGTGCCATTTTCCTTACCACCATCCATTTTTATTAAATTTGAACAAATTATGTGCTGAGTGTGAGCATGATTCAAACAGTGCCAGTGGCTGCAGCCAGGCCTGGTGACAAATGCAGATTTATGTAAATTCCGTTCAGCCCTGTGCCACCTGCTGTAGACCTTCCTGTGTAATTACCAGCGGAGGGGCGGTCTGTTAGCGAGAGATACCTGTTGGCATGGACTTGGGTTCAAGGACATCCGCCTCAGCTAATGGCCCCATCTGAGAAACAAACGCACACACAGATATGGACACATTCACTCATTCTCCATCTCTGTCCACTCTTGGCACAGTCAGTGCTCTTTTTTTCTCAATTCACTTCCACACTTATATTTCCTGTCTTTGGCGCTCAGATTTGCCACTTGGCCTCCTGTCTTACTTGTATTGTATTGTCATTACTTACAGATGGATGAGAAGTAATTTCATGAAACTGATGCAAATGAAAATAAAGACGCTTAAGTGGATGCCACATTATTTGATCTCTGAGATCTGTATGACCTCAGAAGACATAATTGCAAACAGTATGAATGTATATATTAGACTAACAACTGTTCCATTACCAGGCAGCATGTGGATGTGTAAGGTAATTGGCCCTCAGAGTAAATGTTCTATCCCTAACTATAGAATGATTTTACTCTTCTGTAATGTCAGTGGCATCCTCTCTTGCATTATGAACCTGAAACTGATGACTGCTTTACGATAACCCTGGAGACTGTCAACATTTTTCACATAAAATAATTTTCACCCACACGAGGATAAGAGGATTACACTTAAAATTACATCAGTGCATTTGCATTGCTAGATTAAAGTGTTGCACTGGGGAAAATCTGAGTTACAGCTGATAGCACAGTTAACCTCACAATTGAGGTCTTCAAACGTCCAAAATTTAGACCCTGGTCCAAAACAGCATTCATTAATTTTCAAAAAAACAGACCCAACTCCAAAGGGACATAAGGGCAGTTGGAACTGAAAATTGGCCTGAGGATAGTTAGAGAATACCAACACTGGCAGCGACATCAGTTAATCAGCAGCGCCATTTGAATAGTTGTAAAAGTAGCAAATACATCCTTTGAGTCAATTTATTGATGGTGATTATGATGCACCAGTTGATCATAGCTGATCGAAGTTTACTTGGATCCACTTGGATATAAGACGTATTGATACACATACTTCAGACCCTCTGCAACATCATCAGACCCTACCCAGTCCCTGTACCTTCCGCTATTTGAAAACTGCTTTATTACCCAATGAGGAAAAAAACCCAGAATATCAACGTGTTTTCTGATACAGAAAGTGGTTTGTAGAAATATGGCTATCTATTAATTCTCAATTTGCAAGAAAAGTCCATGAAAAGTTTGCTTGTTTGCAGGTGGTGAATGGAAGACTGCATCCTGTTTGAGGGAAACAATATGATTACCCTGAAACGTAAATGGTAACATTGTCTATGATGTGTCACATCATAAATAATGCACGAACTAGGCCTACTTACAGCCCTACTGAAAGCAAATTCTAAACCATTGTCAGACATACAGTATGTCCTCCCCTGATACAAACTCTGCCGACATGTGATTTTCTTTTCTATCATTTCCCTTGTTAAACCGCTGTAGGGCTTGGGAAAGACCATTGTAGGCAAGGTTTGTCCTGTCCTGCCATCAGATCTGGTACCTGCTGTCCAGCACCAAAATACCATATACAATATGTTAAATATAAATTGAAATGAGCCCCATTTTTGTCTTTCAATTTTTGTTTCAGAATCAGAAATCCAATGAATGGAAGGTACACTGACCCTGCCCAGACCTAAGGAGACTGAGTAGAATTTGAAAACGGCCCATACATGGGTCCCTTGTCAAGTCTTGGCTGCTAGAATGTAGAGCCATGAAGACCTCTACCTCACATTAGGTATAGCTCAGTTTGAAAAGCACACGTAATAGAATAAATGAAAATTTAAATTTGAAGGCTTCATCAAAACAAAAAAAATCAACAGAAAATTACATATTTCGCTTACCAGGGAGAATGAATTGATTCACGAGTAGGAGCCCTAAGGTGAGAATTTAAATGTAAGAAATTTTCTGCGGAATTTATTCTTCAATCTGTCCAAATGCTATTCTGCCAGAATACCAGTTGAATAAGTCTTGTACGGTTTTATTTTAGACTGTCATTATTTCACTGAGGAACATTCTGTACTTTTCTTAAAGAGCCATATTTCTTTAGTTTTCCAAACAGGACCTCAAGTCAGCTTCTCCACAGGGTAAAGAAGCAATCCAGGCAGAGGATGCTATTCACTTTAGAATAAATTGGCTTAAGTTCTGAAAAGTTTCCCTAATACTTAAACTTTTCTTTCTCCCAGTGGGTTCTGGCATGTAGAGGAGAAATACAGCAGTGAGATGTATTGATTCTGAGATGGAGTAATTGTTCAACTTAGTTTCAGCTATTTGGTCTCTTGGCTCAGTGTTGCCATCTCAGAGGTGGCAGTAAAATTGATGCAGTTTGCTGTCAGTAATCTGGCAGCTTGTCAGACAGAGGCCATCAGAAAAAAGCAACTACTGCTACTACTAATTTATACAAACCTTTGGTTTCATAATGTTCAGGGGAAATATAAGGAAAGCCCTGAAATGAGGAGAGACACTTTATCTTTATGCTGCAGAGTGAAAACATTTATGTGGGCTTGACTACAATCACAGCACTGCACATGATTAGTAAATAAACTCATGACACCATTTGACTGTATCACAGAATAGAGTCAACTAAAAATGGCACTAAAGGAGTCAGGCCTGTCTAGTCTTGGTGTTGCTGCCAGTAACACTTGCAGCCACTCCATGCTCGGCAGAGCTTTGTGGTGCTCCTGGCTGGCAGAAGGCCCAAGATGTATTAACTCTATTGAGCTCCAAAGACCCTTTCTCTGGCACGATTCTTGTCTCTTGCCTGTGTTCCCTCCCGACTTTTTCGTCGAGGCAATTTAAAAGTACTTGAATTCTGATATAGCCTGGTGGTTTTAGATAAACTGAACAAATAGAACAGCTCTCTCTCATCTGTTTCATTTTTGCTTCTCTGCCTCTGGGCTCTGCTTTCTAAATGTAGGCGATTAATGTTTTTCTGTCATTCCTGCTCAGAGCACACACTGAGGCTACGTTCAGACTGCAAGCGTTAGTACTCAATTCCGATTTATTGCTAATATCTGATTTATTTGTTTGGCTGTTCACTGTAATCTTTGAATGTGGCCTGG
>OMOW01117212.1:0-10504 GCA_900312555.1 Lamprogrammus exutus | reverse complement strand
TCTGGGAATGGAGGCATCTCCTCCAAGACTGTGGCCTGTGGGGCGAGAGCAAGCAAAGGAATACCGAAAAGCTTTAGGCATTACTATTGTGGGGGGGAGATGTGGCAACTCCCTCTTTTTGCTTTTAGAGTTTAAGAGCCATTTGAGTATGAGCCACATCTGAGTATGATAGTTCATAACAAAATAATTTCATTTCACTTTCATGGTCGCCTGTCGCTTTCAACAACAGAGCTCCCTGTCCCTTTACAAAACAACTTCTCGCTTCCTTTATCGAGAACAGAATAAAGTGAATATTGTAATAAATCAATAAGGCCTTATTATTATTATTATTATTATTATTAATCTTCATAAAAATAGTGTGGTTCACTCCATGTACAGTATAATCCACTAACCAGTGTATCTGTGCTGGCAATGCTGCTGAGTCTCAGATACTCTACAGCTCTCTGCTGGAGCTCCACGTCAGCATTGCGGAGTTGGCTGTCGGAGCGCAGGACGTCCTGGATGGTGGTCTTCACTTCTGGGAACAAGTTAATAAACTTGATGTAGGCTGATAGCAACAGTGCCCTGGTTGGCACGGAGCACAGGTGGAACATGGAGTGGAGAAGGTTGAACTGGACCAGGGGGCTGAAGGAGAAGGAGATGTTACTTGAAGTAACTACCAAATCCCTCTGATACAAACATCTGCATGGCAACCTAAAGCTCCAGCTCAAAAGAAGTGTTCCATTCATCAATTTATCACAGGAGCATTCTGGTGAAGTCCAACTACTAACAAGGTAACGCTCACATATAAGTTAGCCCTGCTTAAACACCGACAAAATAAACAAGATAACAAAACTAAACTGCACACCGCACAGTATCTAACTTTTCAAAGTCTCGATTTGCCTCGAGTAGGGCTATGCTAAAAATACGATGTGTTATATTTTGAATATCAGAGAGCTGTGACAACAAATATTAGCACTTTATTACTTTATAACTTAATATTATTAATAATAATTTTGTATATATACATATTTGCATTTGTATAGCACCTTTCACAGACAACAGGTCACAAGGTGCTTCACATTAAATAATATAAAACAATAAAAAACAATACAAAAAATCAAGAAACAGGGAAATCAAATAAATAACAAACTAAGAACAAATAAAACCATAACAGAAAGTGACTACCTAAAAGCCTGTCAAAACAAAAATGTCTTTATCTGTCTTCTAAAGACGACCTCAGAGTCAACAGAATGGACAGTAAGAGGGAAGGGCATTCCATAGTTTATCGGCTTTAGTTAAAAGCTTCGCAGCAGCATTTTGAACAGTCTGAAGCCGATTGAAAGAGGCTTTGTTAACGGTAAAAAGGGAATTGCAATAATCTAAACGAGAAGAGATAAAAGCATGAACAACCATTTCCATCTCAGTTTTAGACACAACAGACAAAGAACTATCCAGGATAACACCAAGGTATATTAGTCAATTCTGTTGCTTTGTTGATCCAACTAATTTACTAATGATTACTAACTGCAACATATTGTACAATTCAGTATAACATTAAGAAGTCTTCGCTGCGAAAACACACTGGGGTATTCCCCTACTGAGGTGTTCTCTTAGTGCCCTCAGCGATTAGTCAGGCTGTAGTCTATTAGGAACAGGCAGGGTTTCAGCCAAACAACTGCACTTTTGTCATTTCATGCATCCACGTCTCCAGATGCAGATTTTGAGGCACCCATTTGATCTGCTATGAGTCTGCATCAAGAAACAACACTTTCCACGTTTCCCATAGTGGCGTTTGGTTAAATGCATCGAGACAAATCCCTGTCCTTGGCACTGAGCGCTCCACGTTGTACGCCTTTTCCTCTGGGATAAACTGGTTATTATAAAACATGTTGGTGTCGGTAGAGTTTTTTAAGAAAACAAAAAAGGTCAAACTAAGTTGAAATATTAGGTGAAATCAGCCAACGGTAATCTTACACCACACTGGGTAGGATTATGTTGGTGCGGTTTGTACCTTGAGCGTGAATCCCCGGCAATAAGGTTACCAAACTCCCCCAGGATGTAACCTCCAACTTTAACCAGGTTCTCGTGGCAGGCAGGGGTCTGCAGTGCCTGCAAGTATTCACAGAACACAAAGGCATCAAGTCAGACTCAGGATACGGTTCACATTAACATGGAGGACGGTACACAATACATAGGTTGTTCTGTAGTACTGCACAGTTATCTCAAGCTCTAACTGGCCTATGGTACCCCGTGTTTAAACCACGTGGTAACCAACATATTCCATTGAGGGCCAGTTTTACCCAAATGCTTAGCCCACCTACTGTCAAAAAAGAGACAAAAACAGGACCCATGTGGGACTTCAGGATGACTGCTAACATGCGTCACATAGGCTTGCCTTGTGTGATCCATGTTATTAAAGCTCTATGGGTGCCACATCCTGTACCCAGCACTAAACAATGCCCACTGTTACCTTGGAGATTCTGATTACCCACCTCAAAGACAGTCTTGGCGGCATAGCCTTGAACATCATCTCGGTTTTTCACGATCTGGATGACGCGATACAACACCTCCTCACTGACGTGGTCACCTGCGATGCGGATCAGGTTGAGGATGGTGTCCACGTACCAGGTGTAGTCCACAGCATACTTTTCTGCCAGGATGGCTACCTTGTACACCTGGTGACAGGAGATATAACCTGATAACTGGGCAAAAGAAGATGCGACAGGAAGTAGCTGGTAGCATAGGTTGGGAAAAAAAGACTCACTATCTCCTCTCTGATGGAGAAATCGGCTGTCTCCAGGTAGCTCAGCATCTCTGCAACAATCTGCTTGGCGTTGCTGCAGTCGCACATGGCATAGAGCAGATCCACGGCCCGCTGGCGAACACTCACGTCTCGCTCCGTCTGTAGATATACACATTACTCGAAAATTAAAACTGCGTTACTAAACATTATAGGAATTTTGGCTGGTGTGTTTTTCAGATGTAGCCTATCTGTTTTCAGGAAGCCTCGACTGAGTTCCTGTTGCCAGTTAGCACAATATTCCACCTTCCACACTGGCAAAGCAGCAGTAGATCAATTATAACAATAAAAAGAAATAACGATCCAAAAGTAAGTACAGCGAGCGACCGTGAGTTTATGCTGCAATAGTTTACCGACGCTGAAAATAATATTATATATATTTCACAGCAACCTGAGCACCCAGCAAGTTCTCAAAGCAGCCAAGCTTTACACATTCTTAAGTTACACCATTTGCTTGATGAAGAGCTCACCTTTAGAGCATTGATCACAGTTTCTATGTGCATCTTTACTGCCTCGTGAGAAAATTCGGAGCTGGCCAGCATGCACATGCTCTCCAACGCCAAGTAACGCAGGTTCGTCTCTCTGTGCTGCAGAAATTGTCCGAGCAGGTTACAGGCTCGGACCAACAGGTTGGGCTCGCTGAGGGACAAGACACAGGAGACATCCAAGGGTTTGAATGGTGAAACACATTTTTGAACGCAACAAACCACAAGAGCTCCACAAAACTGCACGAGGACAGTGAGGAACGCCGCACTTCCCCAATCATTTTCAAGATTTATATGCATCCTGACCCAAAGGAAAAAATGTGAACGCGTCGCGGGCACATCATCACAACTGAAAATCCTACCTATGCCAAAAGGAGTGATTAGACATGAGATACCATCAATTAGTTTAGCGCACAAGGAGCGAATAACATTTTGTATGTATTATTTTATGTATGTTATCTATATCTGCAAGCTACGTGGGAAGAGGGAACTTGTGAATGGTGTTCTGCACCACAGCACACCAACAACTTTGTGACATCTAAACATTATGGTATTGATCCACCAGTAATGTTTCTCCCAAGGGTAAAATATGGAACGTGAACTAGTGACATCAAAGTTTTACCTTTGCCCCTGATGTGAATCTCTACAGCTGAACATAACTAAGTCGAAGAAGATCTTTCTCTCTCTGACTGGTCTCAAACCACCATCTGAGTAATAAGTATGACTCGCTTTATTACCGGTGTTGCTTAATATTACTCAAACAATCAAAGTTTGTGACTTTCACGGTCTGGAATGCACCTTCGAGATGTTACATTTCATCAATTCCATAACCAGTGGAGAGTCTGTCACACTGAACATGGACCAACCTGTCGTAGTGGATGATGAGCGATATGGCTTCAAACAGCACAGCGTTCTTTGCGTTGGAGTGCTGAATCTTCTTGGACTTGGGTGGCTCCTGGACTTTAATGAGGATGGTCTGCAGACACTCTGTCAGACGACTTCGCAGCGCTGCATCTTCTGCAATATCAGAGGACACCTTAGCATCGTCCACACCTTTCCATCCATTCCTGTTAACAACTTTGACTTAAGCAATTATTATACATAACATTTAATCAAAAATTTTCTGTCATATTAAAGTGGTCAGATGTCCCTCCATTTCACTCCACAAGCTGCAATTCGTCCAGAATGCTGCAGCAAGGGTAGTGACTAGATCCAGAACTTCTGACCACATCACCCCTGTGCTCCCTGACCCACGCTGGCTCTCCATTAAATTTCGCACTGATTTTAAAATACACTTTTTAATATACAAAGCCCTCCATGGCAATGCTCCAGACGCCGGCCTCTTATCTGTCCCCGTTTTCAATTTGAAACCAGCAGGTGGCAGAGCTCTCTGTCTTATGGAATCGGCCTCCTACGTCTCCAAAACAGTCCGAGTCGCTTGAGATTTTCAAGTGTAGATTTAAGACTTTTAATTAACATTATTTTAGTAGCTCACTTTAAGCCTCATGTGTTCTCCTGCACTTTTAACATTTTTGTTTGTTTAATCTTGTGTTTTGCTTGGTTTAAATTCTTGTATTTGCTTAGGATTTTCTTCTCACGGTGAAGCTGCCTTGCCACAATTTGTTTTGTAAGAGGCGCTATATAAATAAAGGTGACTTTGCCTTTGGTTCTCACATTTGTTCCATCATGCCCCCTTTAGAGGCAGAACTTTCATGTCTCCCCTATCACCCGGCAAATGCTTTTTTTATGCTTAACAATTAACATTTGTAAACCTGCTTAAAAAATAAACTGAAATGATCAACTAAATTGATTAATAACATCAAGGCTCACTGCTGTGACTTTAATCTAGAATCTACTTTCTGCCATCTTGAGGCCAAAAACAACTTAGTGCAATTTAGATATTTTTGTACTGTGCTCTTAAGATGTGCAAAGAAAGAATGGGTGAAGCACCATGGCAACACAAACTGAACATCACAGCATTGATTGCAGGCCTGATGTCCTGGATTGCATTGGATGGTACAGGTGTACCCATTGCATCATTAACACATTTGTCACTTGTCAGATGAACCATACCAGGGGGCGGGTAACACTGTAGGAGGCGCAGCAATTTAACTGATAGCCAAGGCGCAGCAACAACGTAGTACATGTAGTCTTGCAGGTCGACGACTGCGGACATCACAATCTAAACAAATGGGTACAAGATAACACATTAATAGATGTCACAAAACCAGATTTAACATTTGTCTCCAGTGAGATGAAGACGTGTAAAGCTGCAGAGAGACACCCACCCCACTGAGCCGGACCACTGCCAGCGAGACAGACGTTTTGAAGTCATCGGGACTCTTCTGGGCCAGAGTGGTGATAAGGCTTGCGGCTGCCGTTACCACTCCCTAAGAACAGATATATACAGTATGTTTACAGAGAAACTAGACTAACAGCCTGCCTTTAACTAGCCTTTAATTGTTTTTAAAGCTTAACTACATCTCAGGGCAAACCTACAGGGCTGATGCAGTAACAAATCATAGCTATTCAGAAGCAAGAGTACCATGAGAACACATCATTAAGCTTTATCATTATCAAATTTCAACTTGCAACTTCAACAGTATATTCGTCTGATTATAGTTATCGTATGAACAACAAAAAAGTCTGCTGCTCTAGTCAAATAATACAGTTATGTGAAAAATTAAAACATCCTAAATTGTGCTGTGCTTTAAAGGTCCCATATTGTGCCAACATTAACAATGCAGTATAATCCCGTGTGAAAATGTGTGTGTGTGTCCATCTCTCTGTCGGTTGTCTGAACGAGCTGTTTAGGCAGGCGGGATGTGAGCGTATCTATGTTCCCAGGGTCCTAAGCTCCTAAGGTTGTATGTTCCCCAGTTCAATATTCTGTTAACACACATTAAGTAAACTTTTCAAAAGGTTTTATGTTGTCTGGGACTCATTTTCCCAGGGCCCTATGTTCAACTCCATGCTATGTTCCCTGAGTATGCCCACACATACAAAAACTCATTCAGATTTTCTGATATATGTTAATAATATCTGTAATTATGTTTGTGCATAATTTGGTTCCAATCACTGTATATTCCCATGCTAACACACATTCCAGTCAAAGGCTTCATTCCACTGCCGAAGAATCTACAGTATACCCTGATAGGCAGGCTCCATCAGGACTCTGGGAACACAAGACCACGGAAACATAGGACCCCGGGAACATGGGACCCCGAGAACATAGGACCCTAGGAACATAGGACCCCGGGAACATGGGACCCCGAGAACATAGGACCCTAGGAACATAGGACCCCGAGAACATAGGACCCTAGGAACATAGGACCCCGAGAACATAGGACCCCAGGAACATAGGAACATAGGACCCTGGGACCATAGGACCTTGGGAACATAGGACCCTGAGAACATAGGACCCAGAGAACATGGGACCTTGGGAATGTAGGACCCTGAGAACGTAGGACCCTGAGAACATGGGACCCAGAGAACATAGGACCCTGGGAACATAGGACCCTGGGAACATGGGACCCTGAGAACATGGGACCCTAAGAACATAGGACCCTGGGAACAGCAAAATGGTCGGGATGAAAGTGGTTGGAACACATCTGAGGAGCTCCTACTCCACAGTAGAATCCTTACTGAGAGGCGCATGTAGCCGAGATGGGCATTTGTTCAGTTTTACTAACTCTGGGGGGAGAGCTCAGGATCAGCATGCTGCAGCCGACGTCACAATCCGACATTTTCTCAAACCAACCGCTAGAGGAGTTTTTTTCAGACTGCTTTACACAAATGAGGCTCCCTCATAAACCAGGCGGTGTCATCATTTCTGACTTCTGACTTACATGCAGAAGGACAAGAAAAAAAACGATTTTGCATAATATTGGACCTTTAAGTTACCAAGTATAATGTTGATATATTTCCTTAGCATGTGGTACTGTGTTTCAGGAGCGCAGAAGTTAAAAGGAGCAACAGGTGGTTCTGTTGTAATAAAATGGAGACTCACTAGATGTGGATCATTGAGTAGATGGACCACTCGGGTCGTCCATTCACCCATTGGCACCAGATCAGGAGACGTCCTGTTGAGTCTTAGCAGACATAGCGCTGCACTCTGCTTCACGCTGTCCGTAGCGTCCCTGCTCAAGCAAACGCAAACACACATTCATTCATTCATCATCCGTTGTTCTTACATGAATATCTGATTTGAATTCCACTGTTTGTTTTCTTTAGCTAAAAATAACACAAATTTGTACAGGAAATTTCTGATTTTATTACGACTACTCTTAACATGCCGACAGCTAACAACACCAAAAGGTGACAGTGGACTCACAAGCCTTTACTGGTGTCTAGCAGTTTTTCAGACCTAGAGCTAGCTTAATAAAAGCAATAAATAAGTAAATAAATCACACACCCTGCAACCAAAATGCGAGGAATTTCCGCAGCGAAGGCCTCAGCCATCTCTCTGCTGCCCACGTTAGCAATGCAGTGCAGAGCGAGGTTCATGAAGGTTGGGTTGCGGCTGGTCAGGTCATTCTTAATGGCGTTGTTGATCAGACTGATGAGGTCACTGTTGGAGTTCACCAGCACCGAGATGAACAAGTAACCCTAAAAAGAGGATACAGTCAAAAAACTGTTTGCGTTTCAAATATATTTGTAGAACCTTGCACATGTGAAGTGTATCTGTACAACCCTTCACAATCTCATCCTGTTGGTTTCACACCCACATAATATATAAGTTAAAATGTTAGCTCTCATGTCTCAACTCAAATTAAGCAATACACGGACCAGAAAAGGTTCATGAACCTGTTGGATTTCCTTGGATTTCTGCATTAATTACTTAAATGTGGTCTAAATCTACCATAGTCGCAATACCTGACACCAGCACAATCTGCTGACGATAATGATACAGAAACAATAGCACGTGTTGGCAACGATGATAACAACAAACGGCCTACGTTTTTTAAAATAATTTAACCTCTGAACTAATGATTTCTACAAAAGATGATTGAAGCCAGAGTCATGAGATCGAATTGGCGGTGATAGGTAGATAGATCATAGATGGGATCAAAAACTGAAACAGTATTACACACTGAGCAGGACTTTCCTTTGTAAAGATCGGAGAAGTGATTTCTTCAAAATCTGTTGATATTTTGCAACTTACCTTCACCTTCCTCGGACTACAGCAGGAGAAGCTAATAATTGGCTAGTGTCAACAAATTACTATGAGAGAGGAAGTTAGTCCTGCTGCTTCTCTCCCACCGACTGAACGTCCTGCGAAGATCCTACCAACAGCACAATGTGCGGGGACGAAAGAGATGAAAAACAACCCAATGTTCACAGCACAGCACCTACAGAAATATTTAGAATTTGCTGGAGTCTCTGTTCATGGTTCCACTAAACAAAAAAACACTGATCTCCAGGACCTAGTTTCTCAGGACCCACAGCAAATCTCTCCTTCTTTGGCCCACCACCAATTAGATCAATCTGGGGTGGGTCATCTTCAATATCTGAAGCAGTTTTGTAGGAAGGAATGGTGTAAAATTTCCCAACGTCTGATAAACAGCTGCAAAAGGACGTTCTGCCAGTTATTAAAAAAAACACGTTCACACACTTACCCAGGCGGACCATGAATGATTGTATATTTGATTGATTGAATATGTTCAATAAGCAAGAAGTACAATTACTGGCGTGCGAGTATAAGCGTTATTTCATGAAGGCCACATTTGATGAGTAATTAATGCAGAAATCAAAGAAATTTCAAATATTTCATTAACTTTGCTAAACTTTCATCTTCCCATAATGATAAATGGTGGAGTTTTTGGGGCTCACACTTTTTTTTCCCCCAAATCAAATTCTATCAGTGGGCAGTGCTACGGAGGCGTGATATATTTCACAGAGCACACAATTTATGGATTCCAATCAGGATGAGTACTTCAGCCAATCCTACACAAAAGTGTTTTTTCAAAGTTACATAATGTAGCTTTAAGAAACTTTCATGCTGGCTTTATTGTTTGGCTGTGGTGGTTGCTGCTTCTTCTTCCTCCAGAACAACTACGTGTACACAATGCATTCTTGGAAACCTCAACATGCATTCAAATGTAGTTTGATCAGAAGACTGAAATCTGATGTGTACACCAGGCTGTGTCTCTGTTAATTTGTTTCTACTTACGATTTGTTTCTCTGTGTACTTGTTGGAGCTGAGCAGGTTGACAGCCTCCATGTGTCCAAAGTCAATATCATGGCCCAGAAGGAAGATGAAGAGCAGCTTGCAGACATACTTTTTTTTACTGTAACCATCTAAGGCCCTGTCTCCTGTCGATGTACACGTGTAAATGCACAAACACACACACAAACAAGATGGATTTGAATGTGTACGAGCATTTACAAACGCACAGTTTTCAATTGCTGACACAGTCCTGCTCATATAGGTGCCAAATGACAAACAGGTTATAGAGAAACTGATTTAAATGCATTATTTAAATCAGTTTCTCTATAACCTGTTTGTCATGCAAAGGATTTATAGAGGAGAACAAGGGAGGGAATTAATTCAGATTCGGAATTCATGCGACTTTGACCTCATTCCAACTCGACATTTCTCATCATTTCGCGCTGGCGGGTCTTCCGAAAACAAGAAAGAAAATAAGAAAGATGGAGGACAGCGGTGATGCAGCGTTTCAGTGGAGGGACAATGAGGTTGGAGATCTAATAAGTATTTGGGGTAATAATACAATTTGTAAAATATATTTGTAATATGTAATTGAATGCTATTTCTAACAACGTAAAAGGACGTAGGAAGTTGCGCCGCATTCTCCGGTCATTCACACTGTTTGTTAAATTACTTGGATTGGATATATCAGATATTCGCAGACATTGGACAGTTCTTTGCAGAAGCAAGAATGTGTAAGAGTAATGACGGTTCATAAATAAAACAGCAATATGAGAAATAATTGTCCGTGTGCTTATTCAGTTCATCAAGTGCTTTGAACTGTTGAAACCGGCAGTCACTGAACTCCACAACTCTGGAGTGTGTATTTTCAGAGCAATGGACCTTTGTTTTCGGGATACAGGCCGTCAGACTTATGGGCTTTCGGAGCTCCAGAGCTCCAGTGATGCCTTTGAATACGAGAGCGTTGTTTAAGTCTGGGCAAGCGTGTAGTAAGACGTAAAGTTATTCTTTTGCGCATGTGGGTCACTTCAGGAGTGTGATCTGTTCAGACTGGTATTGCACGCAGGC
>OMOW01117210.1:0-16371 GCA_900312555.1 Lamprogrammus exutus | reverse complement strand
CGTCATAGTGGACTATTCCCAGTTGCACAATACGTTTGAGGTTCCTACGCCTACTTACAGTGTCAAAGAGCAGGAGGAGAAGTCCTCCCTGACGTCGCCCAACCCTCTGCCTGTCGCTCCCACCCCCTCCTCCCCTCTGCCGGGTAACGGCGGCCGTGGAGGCCGCAGGGAAAGGCTCCTGTCTGCGGACTTTGCAGACCACGTAGAGGACCAGACATCCAGGCTGCCCAGCAAACTCCAGCGCATGAGCTCCACCAAGGAGGAGCTCTTTCGGAGAGGGTTGAGGACTGGTCCGGCCCTGCCCGGGGAAAAGGCCTGCAGCACAGGAGACCTACCGCTGAGCATTCAGAGGCTGAGGTCCAGTTCCATCCCAGCCACCAGGCAAGGACCGCACGAGGAGCAGGTCCAGCTACTGGCACTAGATGGAGATAACGATGAGGGCGAGGTGGAGAGACACAGACTCCCAAGAGCGCTAAGCACTATCACTGCTCCAAACCCCACCTCAGTCCAGATCCCCTTTGCCGGGGGTCGGCCAGAAGACAACCTGCCGCCCAAACTGCGCAGGATGAACGCTGACCGCTGACTTTGGGTGACAAAACATTTTGAAGATTTGATGAACATTTTTAAGCTTGACGGGCATTGCAAATGAATAAAGACTATAATAATACTGGTTTTCGTTTTTTGCAGATTTCGCCCAGTATTTTACATTTACGCCCTGGCTTTGTACGAAGTTGTCCACTGTGACAAATAAAAGGACGCCAATAAGCCATCCATCCGCTCATACTGTGAGTCATTTCTAACAGATCACCATCTGTGCCCCTCACTGACTTCGAACACTTTTACCCTTGCGTTCCCTTCTTTCACGTTTGCTTAAAGACAAACAACAACTCTTCACTTTCACTCAATTTAATCAAGCACTAAAGTGGAAGCTACAACTGAATGCACTGAAAATGTTGGACAAAGAATTTCAAACCAGAACAGGACATACGAGTCAGGATGATCGATCGATTTACTGTTTATTTATTTATTTATGTTAACGCTCAAGTTATTCGTCTGTACAACTATTTTTCTTGCATCGGCCGGGTGGGGAGGCCAGTCGTGATTTTCTTTAAGCGATTTAACTAAATATTAAACAAATGTTTGTGATTGCAGGGACGCTGACATCAGGGTACACATGTAGTGTATTATATGCTATTATAAAGATGCGAAAAACCTCATATTGCAACCACAAAATAAATCAATTCTTCGAAACAACAAGTGTGTCTGTGTGAGTACTTTGTTCTAGAATATTCAGGGTCACATTTGCTATTTCCTTTTTGTACGCTTTAGAGACCAGATGCATTTGGGCCTGGAGGACACATTTCCAGCTTGTATAGACGTTAATCCAGCAAATATTAATACAGATTTGAGAGTGTGTTCTTTCTTTTCTTAACAGTATGTATATAGAGAAGAGCAGAGAGGGAAGAAACTCCCAATCCCAGGCTGGTAAATGAGTTTGGGGTCTTTCCTGCTCCACGTCAACAACCTTCTCCAGCATACTTGAAATCAAAGCCCTTAATTTTCACTGCTGGCTGTGGGTGTAAGCTAATTATTTTTGTTGTCGCGAAGCCAAGATTAATCACAATGTTTACCACACTGCTCAATGGCACTTAGTTCATTTGTCTTGATAGTGGCTATGTAGATGGAAGTGCTCGAGTGTTGCCTTGAGAGAGGAGGGCTATATTCCAGACATTACACATCTGAGGATGTCCTGAGGAAATTAGTCATATGGCAAAGAATAGCATAAAACTGAAATATGATTATGTAACCCGTCAACAGTGCAAAATGACCTCTGCCCAGCTTAAGATAAAATTAACTCAGATGGATGACGGGATGAAGACCAAACCAGGGAGCATTCATCACACACAGATGTAACGCCACATCATGATGGATTCAACTGGAGAAGGAAATCAGTTTTGCTTGTTTCTCTGCTGTTAATTTGTGGTTAGAAAAATGGACTAGTCTCATTTTTACTTTAATGGCACTTCCTCAGCGGAATGAAGGTCATTACATCTGCATAGAAGACAGATGAATCAGGCAAACTGACAAACTTCACAGGTTGAATAGTTTTCCTGAGATGAATGAGATCCATCTGGACAATACTAAAAGTTCTCAATGTGAAAGGCGAATGTTTACATCACCAACGCAATGAATGTGGTTGCATTCAGTGCGTTGACTGAATTCAGTGTGTTGATTACACAGAGCATCAACTAAGAATTTTATGAAGATACATATGCAAATCCTATAATTAGACAGATATAGATATTTCAGAGCTGCCCCATTTACATTTAGTTAAATAGGTTTTTATGGATTCAGCCTGCGTTTTTGGACACTGAGCCACTTTCAATTAAAATGCAGTCTCTGTATCTGGATATGTGATCTGAATAATGACATCCAATGTTGGGACTTGCATAAAAAGCATTCCTGTTATCTGAATGTTGCCTACACTGTGATTAAATCTCAATAAGCGGGCCATTAAAATATTAAATCTTTTGTTTGCTCCATGAACAGGACTCATCACTGGACATTTTTGCGGGGGCTGTTAATGTTAATGTCTGAATTCCAGGCGCAGGAATGGAGTGACGTTTTCAACCTTTTTTTATCACACGAATGCTGTGTGGCTGGTTGTGACCGAAGGCTGTTTTATAATGAAGAATGTCTTAATATGTCTCTCTTTTGTCTTGAAGCCAAATCAAACTCCTGCTGCAGATGTGGGTTCTACACGTCTGTGCGTTCATACATTAGAGAACGCAGCATTAAACTCCCTGGAGAAGCACAGCCATCAGATCACACATCCACGCTAACCAGATGCTCATCCATAATCAATGAGCTCAAAATCTTTCACTCCTCTATAAGCCGCAGTTCCATTAGTCTTGTTTGCTGGATGATCTTGTGACGTGAGTTCATCTGGCATGTTCGAAGCCATATATATCTGTTACATTTGGCCTCTAATATGAGCGAATATCTGCATAACTTTGTCTCTGCTGCTATTCAGAAATATGCAGAGTAAAGGGAAACTGCAGGGAATTATAGCACCCAAACTTTCAAGAGAGCCGTTGGAACACCACGTGACATTTTATTTAAGGTAAGAAGCCAGAAGTATGTGTGGGATTCTTCTCTAAATATCCTTCTGATCACCAAGAGAAAGAGTGTGTGTCAGGTGTGTTTTATTTGTGGTGTCAGCTCTTGGCCCCACAGGCTCGCTCCAGGCAGGTTAGGAAAATAGTGCTTAGCTCTTCCTTGCAGAATCTGAATTGCTTTTTCTCTTCTTTCTCCATGAGTCACTATCTGTCATTTCAAGTGCTCCTTACTCTTGTGCAGAAGGACTGGATTCATTGACTTTCACTGCGCTCCTTTACGTTCAGCAACAACTTTCAGAATAAAGAGTAGAAGAATTGGTTGGCAACTCTATGAAGAAAACATTTTGTTCTTGAAAAACTATTATTTTGAGGCTGGACATTGTGAGTGTTTTCACCTCTACTGATAAAACTGTGTAATGTAGGAGCAATAAATCACAGACGTCTTGTTTTCACAGCTTGGAATTGTTTTCTTCGAATCAAAACCTTTTTAAAATAAATGTTTCCGCTAAACTTCAGAAATACTAAAAAAACGTTGTTTGTTTGTCTGAGAGGAGGGTTTACTATTGGTAGAGTTTGATTTAGGTTTATTTGACTCGCTTCATCAGGTGTAGATACTAAAGTACTTTAAGTCCCTGCAGGTAGAAGGGCTGAGACTAATGACTGTTTTCACTTTTGATTAATCTACTAATCATTTTTTATAGTCATTAATGAATCATTACATTTCTCAAAAGTTCTTCAAATTGCTTATCATGTCTGACCAGGAACAAAAAACACTAAGGGTTTAAATTTTTTAATGACAGCAGCAAATCCTCACATTTAACGAGCAAATATTTGACATTTATAATTAATCAGCCATGAAATAACTGATTAATCAATTAATCACTGTCACATTAGTGGGTAGTTTTTTCAATTTTTCAAACGGCTTTTTTATACCCTGTTCAACTATTTATTGAATATTTAGAGACATGTATATCGTATGTTTACATGCATACTTTACTCCAAAATGCGGAGAAAACCACATATATGAATGGAATTAATAGGTTCCACCATGACTTGTTGCTTATCTCTCTACACTGCAGCTGTTCACGGGAGGTTTTGCAAGAGCCTGTTTAAATGAACCATAAACCATAACTGCTAGTGTCATCATTCTGTTTTTATCTGAAAGTCTAAGGCAGTCTGTGGTTTTATCTTGATGGACCCAACAGAGCCACCGGAGGGCAGAGGACACGTGATGTCAGGGGGAGCAGGAAAAAGCCTGCCTGCCAAGTCCTCAGGGTGCCCTCCAACCTGCACCTAGCCTTGTCATTTCCTTTGCATTGATCTTTTGTTCTTATTTTACATTGTCCATTGCAGCCATGCAATTACAGACATTACTGATACTGACTTTAGTATTTCATTTTGTCATTTGTTTATTATTTCCTTAAATAAATCTTAATTTGCTAATGCCTATTTTGCGTGCGTCTCCCTGTTTTGTTGTGACCTTAAAACAGCACCACTACAAGGGAGAATCACCTCACAGTGTTGGAAATGCCCCTAAAATGGTTGTTTTGATCAAATTGATCCACTTTTCTGTCACTCTGTAGAAATCGGACTGCTGCACAACGTGCACCTGGTCATGATGATAGAAGGACCGTGGCCACAAAAAGTCACTTAACCTTTATGAGGAAAGGCTTGATTTACACAATAATGGACATGGTAGCTCAAAACACCAAAATTGAACTCTCAGTGTTAAGTAAAATGTAATCTTACAGACCAAAATATAAGGATTTTCGTGATGAATGTTTTCTTTTTTCATGTTTGTTATACTCACTTTAAAGATATTGCAGAATTGTGACTAAAAATGCAGCAGGTGAAGAAACTGCACATTTAGATGTTTCAGTAAATTGACTCACAAGCTAAGTTTGATTGAGTACACTGATGTCGATTTATGCAGATTTCAATCACGTTGTGGTTCTTACATGATAGTTTCACACTGAATGTAAACATAGTGGCTGTGTATCCTAGAAACGTCGTAATAATTTTATGTAATGCATATGTATTTCTTTCCTCAATAGCGGGCAGCAGCGGGAAAGGGTGGAACCTCCCACTTTAGCAGCAGGTCACGCTTCCCATGATAATCCTGATGGAAATGTGTTCATTGTGAGCGTTCGACATGTGCCAGCCTTATTACCCACCCTGTCACTCCATTACAGAGAGACAGAATCTTATTACACAGCCTTTTTTTTTTTTGCCTTCCTAATTGAGTTTTCCTACCACAACTGTTTCAAACTTGTGAATTACAATCCTACAAATGAAAAATCAGCCCCTGCACATTAACAGCTGATGCGCCTGAGGGATGCACTCCGTCCCTTTGAATCAGCAATCATCTTCACAGGTTTTTCTTTGTTTTAAATGGAAGGGATCCTGAATTGTTAAGAGTTAGTCAAGCTGAAAGAATCACTTATGGTCCACACAAAAGTGGTACAAAGCCTGGAAATATTTATGAACGTGTTCTTCTGTCTTGTGAGAGGGGAGCTTGTCTAATAAATATTTGATTGATCTTTTAATAAGTGAAAAGCACTGCTTGGGGAAGACGCTCCTGCCTAAATGTGTGTTCAACTGTCTACAAGGAGCACTGAAAGAAAACAGATGACCTAAATAGTGAATTTCGTTCTACAGGTTAAATGATTTGCTTCGATTTGTTTCTTACGAGAATTGTGCAAAAATGAAATGAGCCATGGTTTTCGATAACTTTTATGGTGACACATTCATGAATTTAGTCACCTAAAAACGTGTCCCTTGTCTCCTTTTGTTTCTTTGCAAAGATGTAAAATCTTTCAAAGTGCTTAATGGTTCTATCATTCAAACAGAATCAGACTGTTCTGTCTGTCGTTCTCTGTGCCAGCAGACGTGATTCAGGTGGGACCTTCGCTGGGTGAGAGAGCCATTATTTTATTATCTTTTGTACATGAAAAAGTACAGCCCGAGCATGTGATGATCTTTGCCAAATAAAATATAAAGTGCATCACATCTTTGATCTTCCAAATGGCCTTGTGTTGCTCACACAAGTTGCAATCTTTGTATTAATTTATTCTCCCCTCTGGATTAACACACTCAGTAAATACCACGTGGGATAATTTAAACTTCAAAGAGACTTCCTCATACGCTCGAATTTACATATTTTCTGGGACATGAAGACGTCTCTGTTCTTTTACATAATTGCCATCATCTATACAAGTGGTTCTCAAACTTGAACCAGATTTCATGAAACCATTACATTTTGGTACCAGTCGGCCTGATGGTGGTGCTGTAACAACCATTGTTACCACTGAATTGTAAGGCATAAAATCAAATTAATTTTTTCAATGGATTCCTTCATATCCACCTCACCAGATTTCCAGATTTTTTCCAAAACTGTTTTTTAGTACATCTCCTCCAACAATTTAGCATCACGTGTCACAACATTTTACATGTAGAATGCCTGGACCACGTTTTGCTACGATTGGCTGCCAAGGTTGAGTGGGCGTGGCTCATTATTCTCATGAATGAATGAGTCTACTTTAACCAAACTTGATCAACATGTGACCTCACTACTTACGCAAAAAAATGAAACATCGATCGACCTGATGGTGGCGCTATAACAACAGCAAGGTTTAAATTTGTTGCTTCTTGGTAGAAATTTGCATAGCCATATGGCGTATCACCACGGGGCACTTCAAGTACCGTTGGATCTTCCTCAGATATTAGCGTTTTAATATGAGGTTAATTATTTTCTTCACTTGAAAGGTCCAAAGAGTGATTTCCTCATCACCATACAAAAGAGCCTGAGATATTGGTCATGCATACTAATCATCTGCAAGGTGATTCAATTATGGGAAGCACCCACGTAGTCAAATGACCGTAAATCAGACCTCTTCAACACTGCAGGTGGTTTCTCTAAGTAAGTCTCTTCTTGAAATATTACACTGAAATATGAATTGATTAAATGTGAATTGCTGCGCGGACAAGCTGATGCAAACAAAATCTGATAAATAATCTAAACTTTCAATATACGAGGGACAAATCCTGAGATGAGCTGCTGTTGTTGCTGTAGTAATTCTGAGAAAGCTGCGGCCTGCGACTAAATGCTTCTTCAGCAAGGAAGTGAAGTGCAGCCTCCAGTTGTGGTAGCTCAAATTCCAAACAACTGTCTGCAAAAATGAGTTGATGTCGTTTCTGTTGGCATATGAAAGAGACAAAACACTTAGTTAGACTTAGCTCTTAAGCTTTGTGTACACAATACTCATCACAACTACAAGGGTTGGACTGCCAAAGCTCTGAACAAATTCATGATTAAGTGCTGCAGAAAATGTCCAATCAAACGTCGTCTCTCACATTCGCCAGTTTGAAGAAAAACAGCAGCTGAACAAACAAGCTCTCCAATCTGGCAAACACACAGACGGTGGGCGCACATGTCCTCGACCGGCCACAGTGCCGGTCTGTCTGCCCGGTAAAAAATTATGCATTGCGTCGTGCAAAAGCCGCTGCTGTCCTCTGAACCTCCTTCTGCGTGTCACCCAGCTCCTGCCTGACTGATTTATAGCCTACGGGGAAGGTTAATCACCACATAGTTTAGGGACAAATTGATAATGCAGCAAAACGAGTCATTTAAACCCAGAACACTGACCTCTTCCTCCTCAATCTCACTTGCTACTGACAAAGCAGATTGTTACTGATCAGAGGAAAAGTTTGAAGTGCAGCAGAAGATTTGGAAACAAATGGGGAGAGTAACTGAAATGTGCAAAAGTGGTTGTGAGAATCTGTTACCCTTTATTTTGACAAATACGTATAACTTGATTTGTGCTCGACACACTTGCTTGCTTACTGTGTATGTGTATACTGCTTTCTCTCTCCCTCTCTCTCCCAATCACACACACTAATAGCACTGACTTCTCTAGCTTATTACACTAACTCCTTATCTATCCCAATCAATTGGGAGTAGTTCCAATCAATTAACTTGGCATTATTTACCCAGCAAAGTCCTTATGGGATTTATTCAGACAATAGCGATTATCTCTCGTCATTCCCCGGTGCTCTGGCAGGAAAACCAATTGTGGCCTAATACTGTGACAACAATCCCACTTGGCACATATGATTTATTATTCCCTGACCCTAACTCTGTGCAGTTGAGAATGTGGTTTTAAAATGATAAATTCATGCTATTCATGAAAAATGACACAACACAAGATAAATCTTGATTTATTCAGAGGGAAATTGTTGATCAAAATTGATCCATCTGTCATGTTTGCCAGGATTTGCAAATGGTACAAAATGAGTAAATTAAAGACAGATAAAGCTTCCCAAAGCCAAATCTTGCCTATTCTACCCAACTGAAGTAATTAAACGAAATAGAAAGACATAAAAACGCAGGGGACAAAAGTCGAAACAACGGAGGGCGACTTGGCAAGCTGCCACCCAGGACATGCACGGACGTTTTAAGACTTCAAACATATAACGTGTCAACAGATAAGGATAATAAATTCAAAAGAGAAATTTATCTTTATGACAGTTACATTTTTATAGCTTGGAATGAAACTCCTCTCCTCTTTATGTGTAATACCCTCGTCGTTCCTACCATCCTCCCGAGCACTTACATTGACCATCTGTGACTGGATTGTCAGCAGCCATGGGGAACGCGCTAATGCAGCTAATGCAGCGACAACAAGCGCGCTAACACGAGTACCATACCTCCCCTGTTAATGAGGGAGATGGCCGTCTGTGATTGCATGGCAAATTCTAATTCGTGACTTGCGGGGCACAACTTCCGGGCTCTTCTCCTCTGGTTTTTTTTAGAGGCGTTCCTCAGTCTGTCTCCATGAAAAACAAAAGTGGTGCAGAGCGAGAGATGACTATAAAACCTGGCTATAAAAACAGACATAGTGTGGAGCGGAAACTCGTGTCCTCAAATGCCCTTGATAAGATTCCACACTCTAATTACCAGGCAGACAGAGTGGGAGGTGACTTGATTAAAAAACCACGTGCTGTGACCTCCACTAATGTAGTTTGCTGATTGAGCTACTGGTAAATACACTTAGCAATGAGGCATCAATAACTTCACACAACGGCAAATAGAAGCTGTAAAACACAGCAGTAGATGCAGATGTAGAGCGGAGCGAACACAACGTTGCGTGCTGTCTAGGTCAGGCCAAGTCCATTACAGGGGACTTACTAAAACGAAAAGGTGCGTTAAGAGTTCGTCCTCAGGGGGATTTGATCTTCTTTGACGATGTCCGCTTCCTTGTGGTATTAAAGTGGGTCAAGTGATCTGATGCTACCTGGATTAGATGTTTCATTCCCTATTTTTATTACAGCACAGTGTTCAAAGGTAACTATCTGCTCAAGAGGAGGATTGGTTGTATGGTTAATGTCCTTGAGAGGAAAAACTGCATGTACGTGCTTCAGTGTGTGCATGGATACACACACACACACTCAGATTTTTACAATCAGACAACACGGCAGCTGAGACACTGTCAGGATATAATAAATGCGCTTGTATTCTTTTCCAACGAAATGCTTTTCTGCACAGCAACTCTTTGCCATCTGTTTCTATTGAACTGTGAAGTAATTGTTTGGGAGAGCCAGGTTGGCGTAATTAGGATACACAGAACGCACGCATGACATGCAGCACATGTTCAAGGTGCAAAGTAACACTAAATAATCGCCTTTTTGTTCCTGCTTCCATCGTCCTTCGCGTGTTTGGCAGTAAGATATGAGCTTGCAGAGTGCTTAAAAGGTTAAAAGGGGAACGATTCAGAACATTCACGAGAACAAAATCTGATAGTGTCGTCATCTTCTTCCATCAAGCTGTAATTTAGTACACAGTGAACAGTTCTTTGCAGATGCACTGAAAAAAAGACTTGGCTTGGATCCTTGCGTTATCGAACAAATGAGACCTTGAAACAAACAAAGCGCATTTGTGCTTTGCTTTACATTAACAAAATATATTGGGTTATTTTGCTTTTAGATCAATCTGATGTACTGTGTTACTCTTGTTCCATTTACATTAATATGTGAGCTCTATCCAGATGTGGTCTGGAACGCATTGTCATCGGATCTTTGTCACAAGTAGCCAGGTGTAAATGCAGTCCGTGACACATTCGTGAGATAAAATGAAAACACTGAAACGTCACCTTGCCTCATCTTCCCGACTCCGCTCGCTCTCCATATTCATGTTATGTAGAATCTCAGAACGCAGGCTGAATCCAATTAACGGATACAGAGATCCCGTTTTAATTGAAGTAAAAGGGGCCACTGTGCCAGAGAAGTTTGATTCAACTCTACGGGTCATGAACATAAACTCAGACAAGGATGGTTCATTCAGTAGTTTTACCTTTTATCTGACAGAGCTCTGCAACAATGCCCCCCCCCCGCCCCCATCAGTATTCATAATCGTCCTTGTGTCCTTGCCTGCACACAGTATAACTTTTCACGCTCTAATTTATCATAGAGGCGAAACGGGAAGATGAAATTGCTTCTTGATATATCATCCCCATGACAAATCAACGTTACACGAAAAAAAGTTGTTTGATTTCTTTTTTTCCCAGGGATGACTTTTTGAACTGCTGTCAACAAAAAGCGGCAAACTTTAAACCCATTTAGTCCAAAGTGCGGCACACCTTCAAAAGGAGAGAGAGCAGGACGCACACGGAATTCATTCAGGGGAGGTTTTGTAGGGGTTTTTTTTTGCGTTATGTTCCATCGCCATCTGCTGCTGCTGTCTGAGTCGCGAGCAAACATCACGCGGGTTGAACGGTGATGGCCGGCGCTCAGAGGCACTAACCGATTAGACGGTATTTGAAGAAGTGGCGATAGAAAAGCTAAACAAACAGTGATAAAATGAGACAGCAGAAAAATGATTCTGCGCCTCTTCCTTTTTGATGTGAATCTAAAGAGGAAAATCAATTGTTATTGGCTGGTGTTCTCTTCTTGTTTATGTTATGGTCTGAAGGGTCATTTCTCAAATTAAGGGATCTTAAGAGCAGAGAAAAGTGTCAATAATATCTGCGACATTTGCATATCCAGGAAGTTCACAGACGCTCCATGGTGTTATTAGCACTAACAGTGACTGACAAGTGTGTCATCAATAATATGACAAATACATCAGACATGCATCACTGACTCTCTCTCTTTCTCTCTCTCTCTCTCTCTCTCACACACACACACACAGACACACACACACGAGCGGAGTCTCCAGCCAATTTGTGACTGCATTTCATTGTTTGGGATCAATCTCATTAAAGCCGTTGTCACATTGAAGATTTTGATATCGGTGATATACGCGTCACTATCCCGCTCAGATGTCAAAGCCGCGGTGGCATTTAACCGGGCGCTTAGAGACCGGCGTGCAGCTGAAATGTAAAATGGCACTGTTGCCGCACAATTGCCAATGTTTGCCATTTACTCAGTGTCAGACGTCACGTGATTTCGAGCAATAATCCCAATCAATGTGTCTGTATTTCAAAATTGCTCTGGATGAGCGCATCAAAAATGACTATGAGGCAATGTTCACACTCGTACGCAACCAGGCAAGCGTTCAGTTTGCAGGGAACCCTCCTGCTCTGTGTCTTTAACCTGCTGTTTGAACAGTGCGTTGAGGCAGCTTGCATTCATTTTCATTAACAGAGGACAAATTGTGTTCGGGGGAACCTCTTAATCAGATTGTGTGTCTCGTTGAGGCCTGTGCTTTCTTACACAATCTTGGGCCTCCATCAGTTGGGGAAAATTTTCGATCTGATTACTTGACTGATTTAATCACTCCATGGCTTAATCAACAGAGTAACTGCTGAGACACAGGAAGACTTTCTCAGCGGCTTTTGTCCATTTTTAAATCTGAAAACATTTTCCCTGCAGACCCAGCATGTATAGACTTATTAAACACACACACTATGACATATTTATCAGTGTTTTCAAATTCATAGTAACACATGAACGAACACTTGCTCATTTAATAATTCATTATAACCAAGCAAGCTCACTAAAATGCTCTGATAAGGAAATAGCCATGAACACTGAAAAGCAGCAATGCTTTGAGAATGAAATTATGAGGAGAATACTTTCACTGCTGTCGATTTTTTTGTCCTCAAGGGACTTGGCGGGTGTCTCTCATTAAAGTGTGTGCAGACATCACATCTATGGGGGTATTACTTATACATGCGAGGACGTTCTATTTGTTTAATGAGCCATAAAATAAAATATCTAAACCTGCAACTACAATTCTGATTGATCGTCACAAACCCAGCCTAGACGAATGTCTCTGTGTGTGTACGTGTGTGTGCCTGTGCTAATGTTTGCATGATGAAGGTCAGCGGTAATGTTTGTTTGCCTGTGGGAGAGTACGCCGCTCACTCCCACAATGCATCCTGAGATCACTGACACACTCGGGTTAATATATTCATTCCAAAGTAGTCGCGTGTGGTGGCACTCATAACCGCGATCCTTCCTCTGAAACAATTCACACACTGCACTATTTGCTGGAAGACAACAAGCAAAGTAGGAATTACATTTTGCATTACATAAACCATCAAAATAAACGCCACAAAAGTCAGCCTATGTTCAGTTTCCTGCTTTCCTCAGGTGTCATTTCAAAATCAGCATTTTCTAAATAAAAACAAACACAGACTGCTGATTCTCTGAGCAAATTTTCAGAAGTTTGCCTGCAGCAAATTGTGCCTCAGTCGACCTTCTGGATGTGCCCACGTAGCACATCTATATTTTTTCAAAGTAAAATCCCTGGGTTCAACTAAACAAATGAAAGGTCAGGATTCTTCCCAAGAGGCCAGAAGACAAGTGTGCAATGTCTGTCCAATATTCATTTCTCGAGCCTCCTACCAATATGCTGCAGAATGCTAATATCTTAATCAGTGCTCTGATGAGCAGACATCCTTGAAAACACTACTTAGACAGGACAGGAAGAAGCACGAAGTAAGAGAGTTCAGGTGTAGAGGCTCAAAGAGACATTTTAATGGACTATTACTAAATTTTGAAACATTATTCCTAACAGTTTGTAAACTCTAATGACCTTGCAGGGTTTGTTTAGGAGGTTAGAAGCTAAGCAAAAGGATGTGTTGTTTGGAACTATGTGCATTAACAATCTGTTGCAAATGTGCTGCTTTACCAAGGTTCTTCATAGTAGAAAAATATAAAAACCTAAAAATCAGTCAAAGTCAAAACGTGAAAGTCAAAATGTCAGAGAGAAAATAATTGATTTTATGAAAACGCTGATAAAGCTACTGACAAAAGACCTTTTCTTATCATATCTTGCCTCACTCATTGGCACTAACAAAGCTTATTTCCTTGCTTATTTATGCTAGCTGTAGCTGTCTAAATCATGGCAATATTTCAAAATTAACTCTCTAAAATGTCCGGTGAGGAAGAAGGAGAGTATGAAGCAAAAATGAAACCTCGTGACTTTCATTTCACCATCAGATAACACGAGCAAGGCTCACTAATGTGACAAAGTTAAAGTTAATCGGTGGGATGGATCCATACTCGTTCTGCTTAGCAAGTGTGGCGGCACTGGTGCACCCTGATAAGTATTAGCATGTAACCCAGGAGCATTTGGAAGAATTCTACATAACCGACACGCACACACAGAACTTTTAACTGCGTGGTACAAAGCATCAGAGAAAAACACTCCGCTCTAACTCTCCCCCTTTGGGTTTGAAATTGCTGAAGTGGACCGCGGGACACAGATGAGACCCAAGAAATGTAAAAACATTCTTAGACTTGGGCACTCAGTACGGGAGATGTTTAAAAATGCATAAACCATTAAAGTAAAACATGTTCTTTTATAACTCCAGCCCAGAGAAAGCAAACGTGTTTTGCTGGGAGGTTACAGCTCAGCCGTGGTATTCAAGGCCCGTAGGAGATAACAGAGGATCCCTCAAGCGTATCGAGTGCTACAGCAGAATTTCAGCTGATACCGCTTTTGTCTCATTCTGTCAAGAAAATCTATTCGTAAGTCTATTGTTGGACTTGTGCAAGGCAGTAAAGCGAAACACCTTTGATATGTCAGCATACTGCAAGAGAGGAGGCTACAAACACTGATAACGCTAGCAGCTGGAACAGAAAATCTTCAGTGGATTGATTGGTCAAGCATATCTTAGAACAGAAATATCCATTAGATGATTAAAAATGCCTTGAAGTCATTTCAGGGGTCATGTTTAATTTCAATGTGAATCAGCAAAAACTGCCAGCAGCAAATCGTGTATTTACACACACAGCATATTGATATATACAATCCCGACCAGCAAAGACTCTCTCTTATCTGCATACTGAATGCAATTTCTGTTGCTCCTTTGCTTCGGCCGCTGCTTTACTGCATAAATTAGCCCATACTAATCTACTGCTCCCTCCATGTCTTTACCATATTAACTGTCTGGCAAGAACAATGACACTCGCATTAAACTGTGCAAAAACCATTGTGCTACCAACTAGGCTTCAATCACTGCATTATGGGCAATTGTTTACTTAATAATGACCACTGAACTTGATAACGTAGAGTAGTTCACTGCTGTTTCACACAGCCAAGCTATTTTTTAATCACTACGCCAACAGTTGCCAGCATTCCTAGCTAGCTACTAACTAGCATTGCTGCTACAAACTTGTGCTGCTCTTTTTTTTGTCGTTACCCAACAAGAAAACGGGTCAGGTTTTCAAACTGAAAAGTAACAAGACGTTAACATCAACATCCCAAAATACACAGTTTAACTTTAACTCTAAATAGGCTGCTACTATGTGGAGCTAGTAGGTGCGACTCTGCTGCCATCTTCTATGTAGCAATGCAGTTGCTAGGCTAGCACAGAGTAATGGCAATGGGCCTGTTTTTCTCAGTAGGAGCTTGTAATTAGTAATAAATTCATTTAAAATGATTGTACTTTGTGAAGGCGATTATTGTGGAATGCATTTCTGTGTCTTGTAACGCCCGGGAGGGGATTATGCCATACAATGACTAATATGCCAGGCAGAACAGTTGGTGTGAAATCATCTTCCATTGTCGCCATCTTTGCTAACACAACAAGATCAGCAGCGGAGGTCGCTTTTGAGGCGTTCCATTGCAGACCAGTGATGGTATTTTGACCCTCACATTGACCCTGTAGTGTACATAGCATTTAATTCTTCAGATTAAGTTAAATTTCGCATGGTAGTATGTGAGCAAAACTGTGCAACTGCATGTGCAACTATAGGGTCAAATTCCAGTATAATCCTAGCTTCGGCTCTCTGAGTCATCAGGACGTCTCACACAGTCAAGTCCACATGCACACCATGCACGCTGGAAGCAGAGCGCCATTTTTCAGGAAACCTGCTATGACTCACTTGGTTGAGAACGCAATCACGGAGAACACAGGAAACGACCCGAAAACCCAATGTGTCACACTTACGACGAGACGGCTGTTGACATTTGATTGCCTGCAGTTACTAACTTTGAAAGTCTCTGATGCTAATTTTCCGCCATTTCTTACTTTGACGTTAACCGGTACGAACAAGAATAAGAATGAGACAACCTGAACCTGACATAACATTAAAATGCCATAAACGGAGTCAACGTTTCCATTAGGGTTCGGCCAAAACAAAACAAACTATAGGTATGGTTGTACGCTAGCTGACAGAGACGCTGATTTAAACACAAAAATGTCAGAAAGGTTTATGAGCGCCACTCCTCCTTCCTTCAGCAGCTACTATTGAGGTGCCCTTGAGCAACGGTTGAGCTGCTCAGTCGTCTGTGGTGTAAAGCAGGGCGGTGTGAGAGTATGAGTCAGGATCAAGAATCTGTGCATGGATAAAAGCTGTAAAGACACAATAGGAGATTTCAGCGCGTATACTGCGGCTTAGCCAGGCGATCCTTCACACAGGGAGCTAAACTTAGGCTTAAATTCCACGCTGCTGGTTTTGCTCAGAGGATTTGTTTGAAGCGCCGGCGCTGGCAGATCCGTCCCAGATACATACGTCAGCGGTAATTAAACAACGTAACGAATAATCTGAGGGGTTTGCTGCTCTATTCACACACCAGGAGTCTTAAGGGTGAGAGCATGCATGTGTATACAACCAAGGTAAACAATCTGTGATGCCTCAGTTCAGCACCATCATGCACACACACACACACAAACACACGCACTCACTGAGATATTCCTCTGGGGGGGGGGGGGGGGGGAGGGTTTTTCAACAACGCAGTATATTCGGGAACATAAACCACACATTTTTTCAAACACTATCGTGCAGCAATCACATGCAGCCA